>JALPSE010000011.1:109588-137658 GCA_030558545.1 Bipolaris gigantea
CCATTGGTTCCCATGATTCGCAGTCCCAAGCCCCCCTGTTGGTCATTGATTCATCTGTGGCTTCCAGCTGCAGTGGCGCGCGCGATTCCGTTTTGTGACTGGATCAGACAATGTAAGGTGCGACGTAGGGTGTTGGTATCTTCTGCGGAGAAATTCTACGCTACTAGGGATGGGATTTATGCCTAGACTTCAGGGCTGCGGGGGAGTGTCATAGGTTGTTTGCTTCGAGGTTGCTGGGCTGCAGGGTTGGGTTAGGCGCCCTGTTGGCTTGGGTGAGAAGAAACAGTAGTAGTACTTTTGGTACGTTCCATTGCTGCAAGGCTTACTGTGGGGTAGATAGATGCGGGCGCAAGTGCTGACTGACTAGTAGCGTCGGAGAGGTAGGTGCGAGATATAATGTGCGCGAACGTAGAGGGGACGTGAGATGTTGGGTTCTCCGTTTTCTTCGAATCTCTTGAGACTGCTGATGGTATTTTGTAGGAAGTTTGGAAGAGATATGGATTCAAGATGTTTACATTCCGGGTTGCGAGGGCTGACCGTTCATCCGGCGACAGTCTGCCACCGAGAGTCATACCCTGCGCTTGAAGCTGTACAGCGCAGCGCAGCTGGGAAGTACGTCCTGATAACGAATGCTTCGCACGGGATTGGCCGAGAAATCGCGAGATCATGGGCAAGAGCAAACGCTGCCGGGATTGCAATCAGCAGCCTCAACGCAGAGGGTGTCGAATCGGTCGCCTCAGAAATTAGACGCATCAACTCCAACATTCCTCTCGTTGCCATGACTTGCGATACTACAAGTTCATTCGACGTAAACAACCTCTTCTCAGCCACGAGAGAAATCTTTGGTAGATTGGATGTAGCAATTGCGAATGTTGGTACTGCCCATCTTGAGAACCTGGACACAACCGACGACAGCGACTTGTGGTGGGCAGATGCTATGACAAACTTTCGCAGCACACATCTCACTGCCCACCAGTACCTCTGCACATTTGGTCCGTCTCCGACTGGTACTTTTATCTCAATAACTTCGGGCGCAGACTTCTGCGTCGGTCCCGGGGTCTCGTCGCATGAGTTCGCCCAGCAGATCGACTGCCGACTTTTAGAGTTTCTGGCGTTTGAGTATCCGATGATGAAAGCTTTTACGCTAGATATAGAGTCTATACAGGCAAGGTGGAAAAGACTCGCATATGGCCATTTTGAGTATTGTAACTCAGAATTGGTGGGCTTATTCACTGTTTGGCTGGATGGCGGGCGAGCGGATCTATTGAGGGGCAATAGCATGTGTGCTGAATGGGACGTGGGTGAGCTTGAGCTCAATATGCGAAAGGCGTTGGAGAGGGATACTTTAAAGCAGAAAATGTCTAGTGGTTGTTTGCGACTGGCGACAAGGCAGGTATAGTAGGGAGCTCTGTAGACAGTCTGTTGAATATAACCATGGCCCACCTAGCTATGTGATAATGTCATATCCAGAGTGCTGTACGTGAATCCTGACAATCTCCTCTAATTGCTGACCACGGTGGCATGTATCGCTTGCCTCTGATCCCCTAGTGTAGCTGCAGCACCTTGATCGCATATCCATTGGCCGGATGGGTTTCCACGGCTCAGTGGCATAGAAGTTTCCATATCCGCACCATATGATCTGGCTTCCAGTCCCGTGTCGCGACTAGTATTGGATAGTATGAACCCATGCCAATAAGAATCATATCCAGACTTTCTCCCTGATATAAGCCAACGATGGTGTCAACATCATCGGCCATCATCGTATGGGACCGCAAGAACACCGATGATTCAAGCGACGGCAAAAATTGATAGAAGTTACATTCTGCATCAGCAAAATGATCAGTCACCATGGCAGGTCGTTTGATATTTGGTGGTGGGCTGGGGAAATGGCCAACGGTGTAGCAACAGATGATTAGATTCCCAAGGAAGAACATGTGTGAGTAAACGCTTGGATCAATGGTGTAAGAGTCTTTAATTTCTGCATCATTCCACGTGAGTATGAACTGATCCAAGTTGAGATGCAATCCTTTCACGTTAGGCCCAATAGTGTGAAACAGGATGATGATTGCCGGTAGTCTGATAGAGGGTGTCCAGTCATCCTCCCACAGCTTTCTTTTCGGCATGGGTGATATGTGTATCGACGGGTGGTCGTTACATGTTTCCACGAGCTGATCTAAGACGTTGAGAAGCAACACATAGGGTAGGGGTACAAATTCTTGGCCGTGGGTTGCTGTTGATATTTCATCGAGCATGATTGTCGTGTCCACTGAGTGGGCGGTGTGTGGATGCGAAATAGGTGGAGACTGCGCACAAGTAATTGCTGGCGGCTAGTTGCGCTGGGGGGCGGCCTATCAGTACCCAGGTTCTTCATGAAACGCGACGGAGCTGCACCTCAATATCTTACTTTAATAACCTTCACCTTCAACATCTCACAGCCTAGAAAATGAGCTGGTTGGCAGTCGAGTGGGACCGACAAGGCATGGTTGAATGCAAGGAAGGATCGGGTCGGTAGTGACCCTGCAAGTACGATCGATGCTCCAAGCACAAGTTCCGCCGATACCCCCACCTAATTAAAAAAAGCTTGATTCATCGTAGTGTGCGCAGCGACCACGCTGACGCAAGCCGTCCTTGTACCACTCTAGAAGCTCGTATATCAAAACACTACGCCCGTAGCCTCTACCCATCCCACCCTGTCTAGCGCTGTTTCATCATTTCGAAATATGCAACTTGCGCAACGTGCCCACCTTATTTGCGGGTTCCGTGTGGATCATCGACAGTCCTTCTCATGATATGTGGACAAAAGGAGATGGGGGGGAATGGCAGGGTCATTGCTCAAGGGAGGTGTACTTATACTCGAGGTCGACGACATTTCGCTACATCCATCGCACGACATTCGCTTGAACCACCAAGACCACTGCATCGCGACCGATATCCTGCAGTAAAAAAGGAAAAAAAAATAAAGAGTCCATCACCATGTTCGCCCCAACCCTCCTCACCTTCCTCGCCCTCGCAACCGGCATAATAGCAACCCTCGACCCGGCAACCTCCCACTCAAACGCCACCTACCCCGCCGCTCTAGCCTGCAAGCGTACGCCTCTCCTCTTTCCCCTTGCCTCCATAGCCCCCAGCTAACCCGTCTCCTCTCCAGCCGCAAAAACAAGCAAAGCAATCCAGGCGGCAGAATGCAGCCACAACACACGTCTGGGCAAGCAAACCTTTGCCGTCTTCACCGTCGACCACCAATACGACAAGTCCCACGGCGCCCCCTACGGAACATGCGAAGCCTACAATTGCTCCCCGGGCTCCAAAATGGCGAGTCGTAAAGATACGTTTACGTTTTTCTGGGACGCAGCGGGTGTGCAAGGGCAGGAGCAGGGCGAGGGAATGGGATGTATCCGGAGTCCCGTTGATGGAACGTGTGGGTGCGAGAATAGTAGTGATGGGAAGTTTGTGTATGGGGGTACAGATTGTAAATAAAGCATCCCCCCCACCTCCCACATTGCTTGTAGCCCAAGGTATTTTTTTTGTAAATATTCAATACATCCCGTTACTACATAGAGGCACCGCCGTATTGTCGTGCCTGGTCCCCTGTACGGCTAGAGAAGAAGGATATCACCGGACCACCTTGCCAACCGCCTCGACCTCCTCGGCCGTCAACCCCCCCGGCACATCAACAATAACGCCTGGATCCCCTTTTCTCTGCGCAACCATTTCGTCTCTCTTCTATTCACACCGTCAGCCCCGTCCTTTCCCCTTCCCTTCTCTCCCACACGCCTCCCCCATTCCACCCACGCACCTTCGCGCCCGACTCCAATCGACAACGAGAAACGCGAAACGAGATGGCAACTGGATGCAAAGCAAGAAGGAAAACGGGATAGACCATACCTCACTCCCCCTCCTCCCCCCCGTCCCCATCTCGCTTCCCCTCCTCCTCCTGCTCACCTCCTCAGGCGTAACACTAGCGCTAGCATCCAACTCGACGGGTTGGTCGTTGATGGCCGGTGCATCGGTCGGAACCAGCGTCGGCCCCGTGGACGCTGCCGGCGTCGCTTGCGATGCCAAAGGTATTGTTTGCGACGTACGCGTCGTCATGTTTCCGCGACGCAGTTCCAAGCGGCGATTGGCGCAGGCGTGAACGTATGTGTATGTATCTGTCTATCTCTCGCGTTCGAGGTTGAGTTTGGCGTGGATGGAAAGGGGGAAGCAGGCAGCAGTTTTGAGGAGAGCCAAGACCGCGATGCTCGGGATCCGATGGATGGGTAGGTAAGGTGGGGAGATGGCGGGGGGCTGCGGGGGGTTGCGGGGGTCTAGTGTGGCGTGGCGTGGCGTGGCGTGGCGCGGCGCGGCGCGGGTGGGCGGGGCACAAAAAAGTCTCACTATGCGAACTACCTACACAGGTACGTACTTCAAGACCTAGACAGAATCGCAACCCAAATAAGCTATGCGAGACCCCCGACTGGAAATCAAGCAGAGAAAAGACGAGAGTGAGAGAAACAAGGCAGATCAGCAGCTTCGTCATGAAGAAAGCTTGGTGAGACGAGAACAAGGCAGTCAGCACTCGGGCACAAGAGCATATTGCTGCGCCCTCTTCCTTCCAAGACCTCAGCTGGAACATCCACACACGGGTTTCCAAATACAGCTACTGACTATTATGGAAAGACTTTGGCCCCCAGGGCCGCCTTTGCGCGCACAAGACCACCGAATGAGCTTAGCTACATGGAACACAAAAAAAGGTTAACATAGGTTGTACAGCAAGTATTCGTGACGTGTCAGATACGAGCTAGATCGTGAATATGGATCTTCTTTTTTAGTTGGACGGCTTTGGCACTCTGAAACCGCTGACATAGCTTTCGCTAGCCCCCGGTTTTACGTTAGCCTAGGTGGTGTTAGTGCGTGATCCCAATGTCGAGTATCTACCCAGTCCTATTTACCCCCATGTACACATCTTGCCCAAACATGTTTGGCTGACTTGCTGCAGACTGCTGGTTGAGCGTCTGTCCTGTTGGCGGCGCGTCATTCTGCTCCGTCTGCATTGGCATGTTGCCAAGATCCATTTGGAAAAAAATATTCGTAGTTTCAATGCCGGGGCCTTGAATGTACGAGTCCCATGCGTCCTGTTGAGTGTTAGCCACTGTAAGCATTCCCCGTGATTAGTCCGGCATACCCAGTTGATATTGTCAGTTGGTGGTAGGTCCAGATTGTGGAATAGGTTCGCTCCAAACAAGTTGGAAAAGGGACTCGGTACGTTCTCAGCACCCGTGGGACCGCCCATGGCCTGGTTGTACTGAGGTGTCAATCCTGTAGATGGCTGAGGAACTGGGTCGTTCAAGAGATTGGCCATGCCTGCTGGGTATCGCTGATCAAACATGTTCGCGTTAAGTGTCATGCCACCTGTGCTGAGTAAGCCCAGTGTCATCGCTGCTGAATGCTCAGGAGCCACGTTGGCGTCCTCCATTTGTGTGATTGGGTATGTTGACGAGGCTGCCTGGAATCCACTTGGTGCTTGTTTTGTTGCTCGATGTTTCTTGAGCTGTTCCAACATGACGCTGAGAGTCGCGTGCGCTTTGTATGCTTCCATGGAGCCATCCTTGAGGCTATCCCAAATGCCGACTGCTATCTCGATCGCGTCTAGCATCTCATCAACCCGACCCGAACTCCAACACATTGTCTCGCTCGATGATGATGGAGACCGAGGGGTAGATTGTGTCGTGGTGTGGTATAGATCTGACGATACAATCATCGCGGCAAGAAGGAAGTCGAAGGTTGTCAGCGATGAGATGAACCATTTCACATTCCGTAACCGGCCACCAGCCTGACACTCCCTGTGCAGGGTTGCCTGATGCTTGAGGAGCATCAATGATGCCTCAATAACGGCTTTTCGCGAATAGCAGAATCGCGACTGTACTCTGCCGTAAGCCAGGTACTTCCGATGCAGCACACAAATGATCTTCAGGAAGAGCAGGTCCAATGTAAAGCGTTGCATAATCAAAGTCGAGGGATCTCGTGCTGACTCGTCCATGCCGCGCATCTTGAGGTGGGGCGAGATGTTTTCATGCAATTCACGAGCCTCCGCATCCAGCCTCATTATCTCTTCATAAGATGCGCAGGTCAAGGTATCCGTGCACTCAACAGCTTCACCAAGCTTGTAGATGAGACGAGTTCGGTTGATTAGGAAAAGGGTGGGAGTTGCTTCCGTCTCGGGCCTCGATGGCGGAAGAACCTTCATGTCTTCATGGAGCTCGTCGTCGTAGAGGTTTCTCGGAATCTCCGTATTGGTGTCTCGCGGTCTGACGATGGGTGGCAGACCTGCCTGTGCAGAGAATAGCAAATCGATTGAACGCACGGCTGCCCAAACACGCCTTCGCATCTCGCCTTGGAATACTGGAATACCAGGATATGGCCCAGGGTCTCGATGAAGTCCCATGCGCATGGCTAACCGCACGATTATGCCAGTACCGATAAGAATGCCTACTTCGGCGTCTCTGCTTCGAGCGTACTCTGCGTTCACATGGAGCATCAACGTCTCTATCATGCCAGTAATTGGCTGTGTGATGTCGGCCAAAGTCAGACACTGTGCAGTTAGATCACTATACTCTCTTGAAATTTCCCAAGACTTATTGTGGTACTCTGGTGGCTCGTCTCCAGCCCGAGTGTAAGACTGCAGTGCGATGCACATCATAGAGAAGACAAGACCAAGCCAGATGACCGGCGTCTCTTCGGGCTGCAACCAATGCCGATCGTATTCTTTTTGAAAAGACGGCCCGTGAATGATATGCATGCCAGGATCGTAGGTATTGAAGAACCGAGACACAAGAAGGTCGGCCGTCGGTTTCGGAGGAAAGCGTGACAAGATCTCAGCTTTAGAGCAGGGTTTCTGTCCGCCCGTGAGGAAAGATGTTCCTGGGGGTCGGTCTCCGATATGTGTCGCTCTGTACCTCTTGAGCTGATCTTCGTACTGTTTCTTGTGCTCTGCAAAGTAGTTCTTAACCTCGGATAGCTCCCCCAAGATGGCATACCAATGAGCCTCTGAAGCAAACACGGTTTGGTTGTTGTGTACCTTCATGACGCCAATCGACTTTGTAACGTTTTCGATTTCGCTCTCTTCCTCCGCATCTTCCTCTGGAATCGACTCGGACGCGCCTGTGCTCATGGCAGTCCTATATTGATTGACGTTGAATTGCGCATCCGAGGATCCACCATTGAGGCTACTAACGATGGCAGCATGGGCGGCAGCCGGGCCAGCGCTCTGTGCGCCATTGGTCATCAAAGAGAGGACAAGTCCTTCTAGACGGTCAATGCGGTTTTGCATGTCATCAGGGGTCGTCGCAGAGCCAGTGCTCGGGGAGCTCTTCTTGCGATTGCTTGGAGCAACGTACGTACATGATGCCGTATCTCCGCGCTTGGTGCAGTTGTCGCAGGGATGGCCGCGGTTGCATTTTAACCTGCAAGCGTCAGCGTTGGGTACCGCGCAATGGCTTCCTGGAGGCATGCCCACTTCCTATGTCTACAGGCGCCGCATGACAACGGGACTCGGTTCCTCTTTCGTACGACCCGAAATCGTGCATCTGGCGGCGAATGGCCTGCGCTGGAAGAGTTTGTGGAGGGTGGTGTGGGCGGCATGCTGGGTTGCGGTCGCACGTGTAGTGTTGGGTGGAGAGAGCGGGGTTAAGGGCTTATCACCGAAGTGAAGGTATGATAAAATCTCACGCTGTCGTGGGCCGCCTGACTGCACGTACAGCCAAGGCTCTGGATCGTCTGGTGCAGATTGGCGTTGTCGCGTGTAAGCACTGCACAGATAGGAGGGCGTGAAAAAATGACCAGGTGGAGAAGTATGCGAGCGCGGCTCAGCCAGGTTTTAAATCTTTCGGAACTGAGCCTATCTCCAGGCGCCAAGGGGCGTAACGACTGCAGTCCGGGATTCAAATAGCTTGATGCCCTGCCGCCGGTGGCCTCCTTGCGACTGACTGCGACTTTTCCAGCCGATGCTGCGTATCAAGTACAACACGGTATATGCTTTTTCCTCCCCAAAGTCCACCTCGTCTATGTCGAATATGTATGCCCAGAGACCATGAATATCCGTCACAGGGTGAATGCGTTCAGTATTGAGCCACAGCGTGTGCAGCGCTCCTTTTTGCAGACTAGACGAACGGAGTGTGTGTGGGTTGCCGGCTAGAGCTCTGATGGTCGAGGTATCGCAAAGCACTGGTATATGGAAATGTTGTTACTGATACTGCCTATCTTCTCTCAGCAGCCGTATCATGACGAGGCATTGTACTGACTCATACCCTTCTCAGCCAGCTCCTGCGGCGCCCTACCAGAGTTCCTTTTCGTCTCGCCCACAATAAGATGGCGCGCTGCACTTATCTAGGGCGCCCGAGTGTGCGGTTGCGACTACGGGCCTGGTTTGGCGACTCGATAGACGTGGAAAATGCCGGGCTAGTACGAGATAGGTGGCGAGTATTGTGCTGTGTTGTGCTGCGTTGTGTTGTGTTGTGTTGTGTTGTCGTCGGTGGGAAACCGGTTCAGGGCATTGGGAGAATTAGGCGGCCTTTAACTCCGACCACCCTCATTCAATGCCCGCCAAGCTGGCCTGCACGATGCGCCCCTTCGTCGCCACCGCACCCTCAGGCATCCATGCGCATGACATGCACATGACTAATTGGATGCGCGGCCCTGACCCACTCATATTCCAGTCCTCTTCCGCAGCATTTCACTCTGATACCACGAATCTCTCTTCTTGTCCATGATTTATACTTTCCATGACCGCGACAGTCCCAAAAGCGGGGTTGGCTTGGCTCACGCTCGAGCCGTTTCTTGTCTGTCCACCAACGCCGCTCCAGGTTAGACTGCTGCGCAATCACAATCGTGCAATCATACCAAGCGGATAGGAGCCCGGCAAGAGATGGACAGGCAATCGCCATGGAACCAGAACAGAGGGATTGATTCGAGTGGATGGCAGGTCCCGACCAAAGGGTTGCTGCTACACTACACCAACGTCCGGCCAAGACACAACCCCCTTTGCTTTCCTAACACATGAATCATCCATCCTTCCCTGTCTCAATCTCCTGTTGCACCATCTTGTCAGCCTTTGCATCCCACCTATACACCCCACCAGACCCAACATTATACTGATAGTAATTCTCCGTTCCCCCTTTCACCATCGCCTTCCTGAATGTGATATTGATCCTTCCCCTGCCAGCCTCTGGCCCCGCACGCTTTGGTATACTATGCAGCCAATTCGCCTGCGTGGTACCCCGCATAAAAATCATATCCCCGGAGCCCAGTAGTAGCTTCAGGCCCTTGGGCTCTTCGATTTTCTCGCCATCTTTCCGTGGTATCGGCTTATGCTTCATGAGAAAATCGCGCTTTGCACCCAGGCTAAGGGACGCAATGGCTGGGTTTTGGCCGAGAAACCGCTCGTCGTCTGAATGGTAGGATATGCTGTCCTTGCCATCGGCGTAATAGTTGACGAGACAAAAATTGAATGTCACACCGGTCGTCCCCTCAGTCACTTTTCTCAGCTCGTCCAGGCATTGTGGGAAAGGTCTTGGTGTGCATTTGTATCTACTCTTCTCCACCGGCTTGCCTGTCTTGGCATCAATGATTCTTCCGTCCAGAGTAAACCGAGATGTATCGTCCACTCCAAAAACAGTAGTGTATCTAGGAGTGTTGATTTGTGTCTGCACTCCTCCGCGCGTTATGTTATATATGACGCGGTAGAAGGGCAGTTCTTGTCGCAGAAACTCAAACACGCCACTTGCAATGGAGGAAGGGATGTACGGTTGGTAGTAGACAAGATCCAAGTCCAACTGGTTGTTCATGACTTTGCCCTCCTCGGCAGGCGCGAAACCCAACTGTTCTGCAAAGTCGTCCGGCAGGTGTGGAATCGCAAACGGATATGAAGCATGGCTCGACCTGGCCTTACTGGCTTCATACTTTGGTTTCTTGCACGACGGGCGCGTGAAGAACGAGTCGATTGCTCCACGCTTCATGGTCGTGTCATGTCTTGCTTGAAAGGGTATCGCGGGCTGTCAGGGAAGATGATTGCTGCAGTACAGCGGGATCGTAAAACACGCAGACGTACGGTTTGAACGAGCGCGATCCAGAAGGTAAGGCGGGTTTGCTACACGATACGAACGACATTTGCCACATTTGGTGAGGAAAGAACGCGTAGTCACGCCACCTTGTGTCGATGGCAATGTCAATGACGTAGAGCATTGTTGCAGCCGCTCGCGACAGCGCTGATTGGCTGTTTCCGCGCCGGGACCATCATCTACCACCACAACAGCCAGACAACAGCTATAAGTCAACCATCATCACAACAGTACGTGTCAAGGTAGTTTACTGTCTCTTCTTCCTTTGCTCATTCAAATTGCAATCTCTAGCATGCTGTCCCGCCACCAAGTCCAATCTTTGAAACATAGACCCATCAACGGATCAGCATGTCTTCCGGTAACTCAACCTTCCATACCCGACACCAATACAAAATCACCAAAATCCCCACGCCTTACGAACTCCATAACACTCTTTACATGTAAACACAAGATTTCAACTATCAATTCTCACTACAATGTATATAGAGGGGTGGCGTAGTAGATTTTCTTATGAATCTTTTACTACGCTGCTAAGGAATCTGTAAGGTTGAGAGTTTAAATCTCTCCGCCTCTCGAAGAAAAGAAACCCCTAAAACCTAATATTAAAGATAATCCTAGTGCTCAAGAAGCTTTTTTAGTATTTCTCCTTGATAAGTTTTCTATAGATTAGAGAAAGAAAGATACAGTATATCTAGCTACTTTAGAGAGAACGTATGTAGATGATATAACCCTATTATTTAGAATGTATATATCAATCCCGCAGTATGAGCTAGATCCCCGTCAATCGGTAGACCCAAGACTTCTGGCGAGCCCGATGGAAACACTCGCTACGTCTGAAGATGGCGGACCAGCATCTCAGTCAACACCAACATCTTCATCCCGGGCCAAGACGACCATAACAGCGTCAGTATCGGATAAATGTTTTACGAGTCACTCTACATTCTTTACAATTCATCACTACCTATCGACTAGATGACAAGACACCTTTACTTCCTGCTATATACATACCTTTCTTTCCATCCGTTTCGTCTTCTATATCAGCCTGTCGTTCTTACCATTACAGGAGAGTCAGCATCTAGGCACGCCGTCGTTGGGGGTTGTCGTCAGGATTGGGAGCATCCTTTTCAGGCCTGTTCCTCTCTTTACCTGGCTTGAAGGAGTCATCATCTTTCTTCCTTACACCCTGATCTTTCGCCTTCTGGCACTCCGCCCTCGCCATGCACCCCTCGACATTCGTCCTCTCGACACCTTTTTGATTGATTGATTGATTAACTGGTTTAACATCCTTGGTGACCTCCCTAGAGGTATGTGTACGGGCTGAGCTCTGGTGTTGCCGCACTATTTGTCGCGATACCCTGTTGGAATAGTGACTGATTTTTCAAATTCCATGATTCACACCCGCCATCTCAAGCCATTTGGACTTCTGTACAGTCGGATCTAATCTTGAATTTAGTATAATCGTCAGGGATTATATCGCCAATCCATTCCTTCTGGCCAGGGCGGTGGTGTCGGATTTCTCTCCTGTGGAGCATGATGGACGAGAGTTTGAGTTTCTAGATTCTTAGTGACATTGATTAAACAACTCTTTAATTTAGTCGAAGTGTTGAAATCTAGATTTATGATCTCTTGGACAGTTTCCAAGCATTATTATGGCGAAAATACATAGTACGTAATGATATAGATCGACAGTGAAAATGAATATGTCTCTTCACTTTTTATTACATAGCCGTCTCTGATAGTATTACGAAAAATGATTCACCTCAGGTGGAGTGTTATGTGGGCCTCACTACCAATCTAGACTAACTTATTTTGGTTTTACTGGACAAAGGGGCCGTATTTGTTCACAAACAGTGTACACTCCGCCTCTAACGTATAAGAACCTCTCAACTGTCGTTCCAAAATTAAGCCCAAGCCACTCAGCCAGATTTCCAACTTCAGGAACAACAGCTAAGTCCAAGAAATTTTGTTTCACATCATGACGTCTAACTCAACATGTTCTGACTTTGCGGATGCACAATCAGAGCTGTCCAACTCCAGTTACAGTGATGACCCGTCTTACGAGCCTTTCGAAACCCTTCAGCACAAGATCGCTACCATGGCTGCTCTTTGCCTCGAACAAGATGTCTCTAACGTCAAAGTCGAACATATGAAGGGTGGCAGCTACAATCGAGTCGCATCTCTCACGATTTTGCCGCGACCTAAGCGGACCCGCCTGACTTGGCTTCACGCCTTATCACAGACCCTTTTTCCATCTTGGTACCAAGGGGCACCCCAAACATCAGAGACTTCGGATTCCAAGTCTTATATTGTTCGAATCCCTCGTGTAGACGGGGGGATAAGAACCTTGGTGTGAATCGCCATGTCGCCATTCTCAAGACGGTCGGCGCACTTTTAGATTTACCGATTCCAAGTGTAGTGAGCTACGACCCAACTCCCAATAATGCCACGGAAAAACCCTACATGATTCAATCTCGTCTCCCAGGTAAAAACCTGGCCAGCCTTCTAAACGAGAAGACCCTAAACATAGAGCAGCTAAGTTGCATCGCCAAACGAGTCACTGAACTTGTCCCTACTATTGCTGCAGTAGAGGGATCAGGCGGTGCTATTTCCTTGGATGCACTTTCCTCCGACTCGACACGACTCCAGGTAGAAAGCCTCCACTTGCAGCACGAAAAGTTGGGGGACAAGTCATTTAAGCTACCCGGAGAACCCCAGGATACATCCGAGCACCTTTTGGAACAGTGTCGACGATGGAGCGAGTATCATAGGGAAAACAGCTACTTCAATTTTGGCGAAATTTGGTGCAACTTCGGTCGGATCGTCCAATCGCTGGATGAACGCGGTTTTCTCGAAGGACCCTGTGTGCTGGCTCACCGGGATCTCATGGCATACAACTTACTCGCCGAGGTTCGCAGCGACACCGAGGTCGACATCACCGGCGTTATAGACTGGGACTCCGCTCTCATGGTGCCCGAATTTGTCGCCTACCGAGCTCCTTTTTGGCTGTGGACCGAAAACCATATCGCTAGTGAAATTGCTGACGATGAAATCATTGTAAATACCTCTCCTCGCTCTGAAACATGCAAAATGCTCAAGCAGGTTTTCCTTGACAATGCGTCGGAGAAGTTTAAGTATTTTGCGTTCTCGCCCGAGGCTATACTTGCTCGACGCATGTACGTGATCATCAAGGAGGGCATTCCCTCCGGTTGGCACATCGATGAGGCATGGGACATCGTTCGTGAGTGGCATTCGCTCTACCCGGACGATGGAATACAACTTCCAGAGCTGCATCCCGGCTCTATCCCTTACAATCGCGCTCAAAACTATCATGAAGCCGCTCCATGAATTGAAAGATTATAGGGACTCGTATGAGGATTTTGGATAATTTCTATGATTTGAATCTTGTAATAGGCGCTTACAATCGCGATTTTGGTATTAGTTTTGTCGACTTACCCTACTTATTTCTAACAAGCTTGGGATTTAGATCTTTAGATCATACGCATTGCTATTAGAGTTTAGAAAATAGAGTTGATGTTTTTGAAAAGTGACCGGCACGAAAGAATTGGTATTGAAACACTACTGAGTAAGACTCAGAGTCTCAACTAGAAGCGTCAAGACGTTATTGGTCTTTCCTGTTTTCGCTTTTAGGCATCTGATCTCCTTCTTCAAGCTGTCTTATAATGTAAAAAAATAGCTTTTAGTTGTAGCAAGGGCACCTCCGTTCTGCAGGCTCTGCATGATGAGGTTCTTACGCTCGTCACCCATCCTGATCGGCTACTGTTTCTGACCAGCCACATGCTGGTGAAACAAACCAAGGATCTTGCTCTTAGATGCAGGATAATTCTGAATGTGGGAGAAAATCGGGAAGAAAACCTTGCCCTCTTCGAGATCTTCACAGGTGCCCTTCTGAGCAGTGTATTCACTCGAAACCAGGTTCATGTAGTTCTCCTTGATCTAGAAATATCTTCCTAGCAGGAAGACGAGCTAGCTTTTCAGCCTTAGAGGGCATTGAGTACTTGATGCTCCTGATTAGTTAGACCAAAAGACATTGCTTCGGTATTGTCTATCCCCAATATCAGTCAACTGAAGGCAAAATGCAACACACATGGGCATACCATAATGTATGCAACCGATATCAATGAGATAGCTCGAATTCCCTAATCGCTCCAGATTTGTTTCTGGGAATAATAGCGAACACCAATTGCTAATTTCACTCAGTGAGCTATCAACTGCGCTCTCCCATCCATTTCCAACCATTCCTGCCCAATCGGATAGAAGCTTCCGAATTGCAGCGTTTGTGAGATTATCTCTGTGGTTTATACGGAGCTTAAGCTATGAAAAGTAGTCATTCTTAGATAACTATTTTGGGTCGACAGAAGCAGCGTACTGGAGAACGGCCTCTATGACGTCCAACCAAAAGTGTCAGGGCATTTTGTTGGGATGGGAAGATGCAAGAACAACGTGATTAATAATAGTCAATACAATGCACGATAATCATATATCGAAAGTGCATTGAAATCGACTTCTATAGTAATATGGTTCGCAGAACTATACTTTGCGTAACGATAAGGGCATGTGCAGCCTATTCGGACCTGCTAACCCACCTAACCAACATTCAATTAGCTTTCATCCCCAATGCTCCAAAAGACCAGGAACCGTTGATTCAACAGCATTTATAAGGCATAATTGGCCGGCTGGATGAAATCGTCCAAAAGCCAGGCCAGGTGACGCATATCGGCAATGTCATTTCTGAGAGTGTATGGGAGCTTGTTTCAGACTTTAGCTTTCGCGATACATTAACAGGAAATGGGAGAAATAAGAGACTCGATACCTATAAGCGTCGCGTACCCTCCGCCTCAGGTCATTAACTTGAATGTAGTCATGTCCGATTGTTTCATCGACAATGCAAACTCGGTAATGGCTGCGTATGGTTTATACGATTACCTCTTCCACTTTGGCTCTCGGGTGCTTCCCTCGCTCGTGAAATCTCTTGGTAAATTACTCTAGAGTTCTCCTTATGCATCGAATACGACCAAATATGTAGTCAGCGCATCCATGTTCAGAAGGCAAGTTGTCGTCCTTGCTGAGGAGATGATTAGTTACTATGTAATAGACAACAACAAGCTGCTTGCAAAGACAGCATGAGAGAAAAGATTTCATGAAGGCAATCTTTGATCATCGTGAGCGACGATGAGCTGGTTCGCAACTCTTCCATTCTATTGTCAGTGGCCGTGTATTTCCCTAGCGAGTGATAGTTAACCCATTGCAGCCTCGCTGGTTATAGAACTACGGCTATGAAAATGACTGCCACATTTAGCCAGCTTCTTCTTAACCCAGAACACATTACTGCTGTACATTCAGAACTCTGGGACGATTTCCCCAGTGAGGAATCCATCACTGGGAATGGCCTCGCAAAGCTCCGCATCACCTCAGTGTAATCTTTTGGACTCCTAGGCTAACGCAACCCATCAATAACCACCTTACCGACCGAACTTGTCCTGGAACCGAGACCAACGGAATTTACATCCCGAGGGACACGGCGTTCTCCACCAACGTTTTCTCCGCGGCAAATGACGCCCGAGTATTGGGACAAACTTTTGTCTTGAAGGCCGGAACGACGGTTCGACAATGGACTAGATACCCTCCTTTTGAACATGATAACATGGACGTTTACGTACAAGTCTTTTCTTTCTGGAACCAGAAGCTGCGTAGGAAAGGAGATGGCGTACCAGACACTCCGCATTTCTCTCTAACATCTGCTCTATCGCTATGACTGTACAATAGCCAACACTGATCTTGATTGAGACCAAGATGTCTCTTCTGCGGTGTCTTTCTAGAGGTTTAAGTGTTCAGGTGAACGTTCATCCACGCAAGTCATGAGCGCTTGGCAAAATCTTAGGCGTAGGTACGATAGAGTACCATATGTATACAGGAATCGCGTGCGTGATATATCTATCCTTCAGTGGCATAAATTAAGATTTGTTTAGTGTAAAAAAATCGTTTCCCAAATGCAAAATAGACTCACAATGTGACTTTTTAGTGGGGAAAACTAGGCCGCGACATAGTCACGCAAGTGTAAAACTGTCAGTATCAGGGTTACATGGGGCTTGAAACGCATGATATGCTGCCCAAGTAATACTGGAAATGAAATGATATATGCCGAGCAAACATCCTTTAGTCTGGGATGAATCAGCTTTAGACCGATGGCGCGTGCCAATCACCCTATGAGAGGACATTGTGAGACACTGACTGTACCTTACATCGTGTATCTGGACTGAAACATAGTCTTCCGACTGGTTCTTAGCATATTCGTAGAAATTCTAGGGCGTTGTGTATATATATCGAAGGCGGTGTATGCACAACATCTAGTCCTGGATTCCCTATGTTGATCTCAGAAACTATAAGACTTTCATGTCATATCTCCTAGAATAAAAACACTTACAGTCCGCATCATCCATACATCAGAACTTCACAAGATTAATCAAAAACTACAATGATCTAAACGTATCCACCATGTCAGCCAGAAACCCTTGCCAAGAGATGGTTGTTTTCGAAATCGAACGGGGCATGGATAGCCTGTCAACGAGTTCTCAATACCGCGATCGACATGATAACTTTCAAGAAGAATACGTTCTCCCAGACCTTTTCGCAGAAGGTAACATCTACAGATCCGACGGAGAATACTATCACGACGGCGAGAAAATCGCCAAACTAAAGGCTAAAATCATGCAGCTCTTAGCCAACCTTTTTCCTCTGAAAGAGACCGAGCGGCCAATAATCCAATATCTCGGTCAAGGCTCGTACAACATGATCGTTGGAGTATCGGTAACTCCCAAGATCCACCCACAGAAGGGCGACTCAAGCTATAGTGCTAGAGTAACGCGGCTGCTCGGTTCACCGCCCAAGCCGCAAACCTTCGCACTGAGAATCCCAGTAGAATCATGGTTCGACGTGAACGGCCTATCAGGAAGCATCATCAGGAGTGATATCAACCAGGATGTTGCGACTTTACATGTTCTAAGCCAGCGCCTCCCAGTACCCATTCCCACAATCAAGGAATTTGATGTCACGGAGATCAACCCCCTTCGTCGCCCGTACATGCTGCAAAGTTTTATATCAGGTGAAAGCCTTGTAAAGGTTTGGAATGAGATGAATCTCGATCAAAGGGCGTCAGCAGTTCGCCAACTGACTAGGATCGTAGAGACAGTTGCTTCCATTACCTCGACAGCAGCTGGCCAAATTTCCTTCGATAACATCACTTCGCCCAGCTCAAAGATCAAGCTGAACCAAATCCCCATCCCCACTGCGGACCAAGCGTATCACCGACCAAACCTTAATCTCCTCGAAAAGCGTGAGGCGCCGCACCAGACGCCATGCCAATTCCTAATCGACTGTTGTAATCGTTGGATGAGGTACGAGACACTGCTCGGCAAACCCGACAACTTCAAGGATACTCTCTGGTACAGCATCATCGAAATCATCCACGTACTCGACGACATGGGCTGGCTCGGCGACCGCTTCCACCTCATACACGGCGACCTTTTTGCACGCAACGTCATGGTGGAAGTCAACAGCCGCACATCTGTCAAGATCACCGGCATCGTAGACTGGGACATGGCTTGCTTCGTACCAAAGATTCTCGCGTTCCGGAGCCCATTCTGGGCTTGGAAGGGCCTTGGCTGTGATGAGTCTGACGAGAACAAGGTGGCGAAACCGCCTACTGATCGCGTAGGTAAGGCGTTGAAGGCTGCGTTTCTGAGCACGGCTTCGCAAGAGTACGTCACTATGGCGTTGGGGGATGAGGGTGTTATCGCGCGGAAGTTGTACAATGTGGTCACAGGTGGGTTGTTGACATCTAGACAGCGAGCGATGGCTGTGGGACTGGTTCAACATTGGAATGTCATCTGCCCTACGGAGAATCCCTCCGGCGTCAGGAAGCTGAAGGCTGCACTTCAAGAAAGGTAAGATCTCTTTTTTGTTTATCGATACTTGGTAGTTTTTTTTATTTTCCAATCATTATTGTCCAAAACTTTGTTGTACAAAAGGAAACAGTGTTACTAGATGTGAAGTTCTGGTCGTGACGTGAAGCCAGCCTCGTGATTCTCGCCTCGTTGGTATCGTTACTACCGTCTGACGTAGCGCCTAATGGTCTCTTTTCATACGGTCACCGTCACAGAGAGGTCCTTCTTATTACTTGTAACATGTGTATTTCACCCACATCTACAAAGTAGATATAACAGAGAGTAGATGAACCAATCAATGCGCTATAGATGAGGGTGAAAGCAGCCTTACTCCGCCACAAACAGGTAGTTCTCCTGCTTGTGTCTGCTGCGCTGTAACGAAAGCAGTAGCTTTAGAGATCAATTTTGCCCGAACTTCATTTGTATAAGTTGCGGTGCTTTGCAACATTCCAAATATGCAAAAATTTCTTTATCCACAGCCGTCTTTATCAACCCTGACTTATTCTATGTCATCACCGCTAGTAGACCTTCCATCACGACCAGGGATGGCACGCGTCAGACACTCAGAAACACTCACAGCGGCTGGCGTTTGGCTCCAGAGCAACTCCACTAGCTACGGCTCTCTAGTGACAGGTCGTAGCGTCGCAGACTTGAGGCCGTTGAAGTGCTATACATCTCATGTACGTTGGAAAACCCCATGCGCCAGGTCTAGACAGCCTTTGGGGCTTACAAGACTCCATTCGATTGGTGCATGAAGCGAAGGTGTGGAGATTTGATCTAAAGACGTCTTTGGCCCCGTAATGACACCCCAACGAGGTTGCATACTATAATAGGATACTCTATAAAGTTCCCGCAGCAACACCCATCAAGCGCAGGGAATAGCCGGGTGGTTTCTTTGATCAAGTATCCGCATCAGGCATGGCGTTTCAGGCCCGATCAGGAGTCAAGCCAAGGCACGCCCTTGCTCTGCACGGCTTTGTTTGCGCACGCACGCCGGTTGGTAGCAGCACTGCCTCTGTGCTGTGCTCACGAACTGCTGCAAACATGCTTGTGAGGCTTAGCCATTGCCACCATGGTATACTCATATCTTGTCGTTCTCGGCGACATCACTGTAACTCGACGATCCAAAGCTCTAGCGCTTAGCAATGACCTTGATACTTTTACCTCGCGTGGACGATTGCCTGGCAGGCGGTGTCTACTATGTGTGCAATGGATTTCGTGGTTGCTGCACCATAGACCCTTGCATGCCGGGTAGTACTTGTCCAGCAGATAAGGACCTTACTCCGGGTCGATGCAAGTTGATGTGCTGTTGACTTGATCGTCTTAACTGACATCGCATAGCTTCGAGCACTACCGCCAGCCCATCCAAGACCACGGTTCCTTCAACTGAAATACCGGCCCAATCCTCCTCGATGGCGACAACAACGAGAACAGTGTCGTCAACTACCGCGAGTCCATCACCTGAATCCAGATTTACTGTCAGCTTTGCGGAGCCTCCATACCGAACAGTTACCGAAAGGGTGACAGGGACGTCTACAGCAGCACCTCCAGTACCAAGTCATGGGCGTTCAACGCCGGTAGCAGCAATTGTTGGCGCAGTACTCGGCTTCATCATTCTCTTTGCTCTATTGCTAGCCATCTTCTTTTTCATTCGCAAACGCAGACTTACAAAAGTTTACAAAGCGCCAGCATATCCTTCGCCACATGTTGGCGGTGACATGACACCACAGCTTTCGAGTACGCTATCCATGTCGCGACTTTAGATTTCGAAGAATCTAAAATAGTTCCAGGCAAAGCATCGTCGCAGTTTCAAAAGAAGGTGGCAGAGTTATACAGATCCGATACGATGGGAACAAGCGAACCCCCACAACTGGACAGCCGAGAGATTTTGCCCCAGTTTCATCGGCGTGACTCGACAAGACCATTTGCAGAACTTCCAGCAGAGCCGCTGCCGTGGCCAGGCCATCCTACAAACAGATAGATGGAGTTCTTTTTGGGATTTCGTTGAATAATGAGGCGGATGCAATCGTATTGATTATGGATGGACTGCAGTTGACAAGGCAGAGTATACCCCGGAAACGCACTGTATGACCTGTATATACGATAGATATGTAACAAGAGATGAAAACGGAACGACTGGCATAATCATATGATTTCGCGGGTAGTCAGCTGAACAACACACGTGCGCAAGTAGTCGGCATGTTCATGTGAGATAGAACCCGACATCGCCTCTACAGCCGTATAAATCTACTACTACATAGATCAAAAAATGCCGTGAACACATCAGAGAAAAGAAAGCCATGCCTGGAGTCGATCGGAGCGAAAGAAAAGATCGGTTGGATGGAAGATGCTGGGTTGGCAGAGTTGGCGTGGTGCAAGGCCAAGCATGGAACGATATGGCGGACCCCACTGACGTCACGCTTGGGCCGCTACGCTACCAGCTACTTCGCACGCGTCAAAGGCGTTGCTGCAAATGGATCAGTCGCGGCAATCCTCACTTTGCGCCAGCTTGTTTGCCCGTTTCATTTCCAACACCGAGGTTGGCTTATCTGATTCTGGTTCCATTGTCGCAATGCCTGAAGAAGGTGCTCCGTCTGCTGCGACCGCGGAAAAAGCAGCGCCGCCTGGCATACCCCGCTACGTCCGGAACGATGCACCGCTCGCGCGACGAGACCCTCACAAACAGCTACTAGCGTCCTTGGACCGGTTGATCACCGACTACCCTCCGCACCACATCCCCCCAGGCGGAGGCTTGTACTATGGACCTATATCGATTGCCTTCCTCTTCTATGCCTTGCACGACCTCTATCCGGACTTGAAACTGGATGGCTATCCCCTGAATACTTGGTCGGCAGCCTACATTGAACAGGCCCAGACTCACATCAAGCAATTCCCGCCACCATCTCCCAAAAAATGCGGTGTCTCAAACGACATCATGTCGCTTCTTGCGCTCTACGCCATTACAGCAAAAGACCCGGACACTGTCCAGGAACTCTGTGATCACGCGGCAGTCATGCTTGAAGATGATACTTCCAACGAGTGGCTTTACGGCCGTGCCGGCTATCTGTACCTTCTCCGTCTGGTCCGCAAAGCCTTTACCGACAACAAGGAAATCACTGAACTCATCGAGGACACCGCGGATGAGATTATCGAAAACATCATGGACAGTCCGCGTCCTTGGAAATGGCACGGCAAAGCGTACGTCGGTGCTGTTCACGGGGCCGTCGGTATCATCACACAGATTGTCCTCACAGATCCTGCGTGGGCCCCCAAACTGGATGCCGAGCTAGGCGCTTTGCTGAGTTATCAGTACGACAGTGGGAATTTTCCGTCATCGCTGCCGCCGGGACGTGATAGGCTCATACAAGTTTGCCATGGAGCGCCTGGTGTCGTGACTTCGCTTCTCTCTATCCGAAAATACTTCCCCGCGCTCCATAACCGAATCGATAGGGTCATCGCAAAGGCCAGAGAATGTATCTGGGAACGAGGAATCTTGACAAAGGAGCCTTGTCTCTGCCACGGTATCACGGGAAATGCTCTTGCATTGGAGGGCAAACAGTTTGAACACTTTCTGACTTATACTACCGGACACGAGATCAAGTCCATGGCAAAGGAAGGCATGCTTGAAAAGTCCGATGATCCATCAGCCCTGTGGTGTGGCGAAGCCGGTCGTGCGTGGGCCTGGGCAGTCGCAGACAAAGACCTAGATAAGCGGCTGCTTGGTTACAACGATATCTAAGGTTCTGCTGTAGTTACGACGAGACCGCATTCGGTGCGCTTTAACGAATTTCATGACACTCGTCCAGATCAGACGACTCATTTTTCTACTACGGTATTTTCCTAGCCAAAGCATCTTTCCTTGCGCTCATGTACGGGTGGTCTCTTTTTCGGCATCTCCTAGTTGTACGACAGACCTTTCAAGCATCTTTCTTTCAGGAAATCCGATACCATAAATATAGTATATCTGTTCTTTGCGTATCTCACAAGCGTGAAGATCAAGCGATGGAAGCGAATTGATGTCTCACCAGGTCAGGATACGTGGTAATGGATAGTAAACGCTGGAGACTCAGGATGATACCTCTTCATCATTACATTCTGATTGATCTCACCACGAGCACGTGTTTCCCACCAGACACGTTGCCATAGCCGAGTCATACTGCGAGGCATGCTTCCAAATACCTTGTACAACACTAACTTTAGCAGTCTTCTCTTGTGATGCATCACTCATTTCTGCCCTATGAGTCAGCGAATCTACGGCAGTGACAAATTCAGTAGAATATCGGCCTCAAATATCCAACAAGATCAAATGACCGCGCCAACACAGCAACAAAAAGGCCTTGGTCCGAGTATCGGCAAGCCACCTGCCCGTTGTAAGTCACACAGTCTCTTGGAAAAAGGTCCTTGTACTATGCTCGTACTCCCACACGCACGGGATTGCACACCAAAACCGGACAAGCCTTTGCCCAAGAAACAAGCATACCCACCATACCAGCGCAATTACCCCTTCCCTACCCTTTTTCCATCGACATCTCCGCGCCTGGGCGTTCCTTTTCGGTCGTTTCCAGTCGCAATCAGAAAGACATAGTCATGTACGTTTGCGCTCCTCGCTTCCTCGCCCCGTGTGCACGTCGCTGATGGGTGGACGTTCGGCGCAGTTGCAAAGAACCAACGCTTTCCGGACCAGGATTCAGGTGCGTATCGATTCGTCACGTCTAGACTTGGCATGGTGTTTACGCCACGTGCGGGCAATATCAAGGTAAGCGGAGTGACGCCTGCTTGTCAAGACGCGATAGTAGCAGTGGGAGTAGCCAAGCCACAGCAGCCATTTGTTTGCTTCCAACTTAGTGACGGTACGGGTGGCTGATGGGGCGTCTGCTTGACGCCAGGGGTCGTGTGGGGACTTTAACGCACATTTGTCTCGCCACGTTACTACCAGGTCTTGCCCATGATGGTCATCCACGTCACGGATATACCGTCATGGAGTTGGCAAACCGTTATCCGTTGCCTGTGTTGAATTGGTTAGCCGTACTCGCGTACTGATGCGGGTGATTCATGGATGTGATTTTGGAGTATGAATAGTTACATATCTACGCCCACTGACCTATCTCCAGTCGATTCCACACACAACATCTACCGGTATTTCTCGATTGCGATGCGTGGATTCTGGATCTTACTACTTTCGATTCCAGTGCTTGTTTCGGGCACGGCGTGTACGGCGCTGCAAGATGAGGGGACTCATGTGAGACGCCGGTCTGAGACGAACATAGTCACTGGTGCTACTTCACGGGATGATAATGGTAATGTGTTTTGGTCGTCCAAACAAGGTGATTTACCGACGCGCTATAGGAAATGTCTACATACGCCGCGAGGTCAGGGATCTGATGGACAACTATCCTGATCAATGGAGTCTCTACATCTTGGCATTGGATAGTCTGCACCGTGCCGATCAGAGCGATCCACTTTCCTTCTACGGCCTGGCATGTAGGTATAGTTTTTTTAATAGACTGACCAAGACTGATTTGTTGTTGTAGCTATTCACGGAAGACCATACAAGACATGGGGAGACGCACCTGGGTTGCCGGACAAGATTGGCAAGGCAGGCTACTGTCCACACGACAATGAGTTATTCTTGGGATGGCATCGGCCGTACCTTGCGCTGTTCGAGGTGAGTATCCCACCTTTTCCTCTCTTTACAGAGTGTACCAACAGATATCGTGAGACGGACACTGACCTGATATAGCAAGTCGTTTCCAACCACGTCCATGACATCGCTGCAAACGTCCCAACAGATCAATCTCAACGCTACCTCACTGCTGCCCGTGAGTTCCGCATACCATATTGGGACTGGGCTCAAGGCACCAAGCTCGGCCCGGTCCCTGATGTCTTCTTATCCCCTACAATCAAGATTACAGATACAAAGGGCTTGCCAGTAGTCATGGACAACCCGTTATTCTCATACAAATTCCACCCCTTGCCCACTGGCTTCCACGGCAAAGTGCGTATACCTCGTACCTGTAACTCAGCATCTAACAACAAAATAGTGGCGCAAGATAAACTCCACCATCCGCTGGCCTTCCTCCGACGACCCCTTCTCACCCTCACAACCCCAGCTCTTCGCCTCTGCCTTCAAAAACCAATCCAACAACCTTATCGCTCAAGTCGGCGTCGCTTTTCGCTCAAGCACTTTCTCGCGCTTCTCGTCCGCCTTGGAAGATGCCCACGGCTGGGTCCACGGCGTCATTGGTGGCGGTTATCTGCGCGACTCACCGTACTGGGGGCATATGTGGCCGTTGGAATATTCGGCTTTTGAGCCACTATTTATGTTGCATCATGCGTAAGCCTTGCCTTGCCCTCTCCCAGCCCCTTCTCATGCTCCGAGAAAGAAAAACTTGAAAAACAAGCCAGAGGGACAGCATGCTAATGGAACAACTGGGTAAAAAAAAATAGAAATGTCGACCGTCTCTTCAGCCTCTACAGCCTTTCCCACCCTTCCGTATGGCAACTCTCTTCCAACATCTCGACAAACTCCAACCTCTTCCTCCCCGACAACGCCCTCGTCGACGCCTCCACCCCGCTCCTCCCCTTCGCCCGCACCACCAGCGCCTTCTGGAGCACAAACGACTGCCGCGACACCGCCGTGCTAGGCTACGCATACCCCGAAACTCAACGCTGGAAATTCGCTTCGGACGAGTCATTTGCTGCGCATGTGGAAGCCACCGTGTCGCGCTTGTACGCGGGGCGGGTACGCGAACAGGCGGTGCAGCGGGTGGTGGTGGAGCAGAGTAGTCTGTTTGGGGGGTTGGTGAGTAAGAGCGGGGGAGTGTACACGGATTGGCTGATTGAAACGCGGGTTCAAGGAGGAGCAGTAAGGGGGACGTTTCGAGTGCAGTTTTCGCTGGGGGACATGGATGCGGGGAGTTGGATGGTGCTCATGCCTGCTGTGCGGCGGGATGAAGTCAGGGATGGGAGGGCGGACGGGAAAGGCAGGGTGGGGACGACGAGCTTGACGGGGATGCTGGTTGGGTGTGTGAACAATGGAATGTTGGGGGGGTTGAATGGAGACGTTGTGCTGCCGTTTCTTGAGGGGAGGTTGAGGTGGTGGGTGCTAGATGTGGGTTCCCCCTTTTCCTTGATTCCACTTGTTGGATATGTGTGTGTGGGTGTGTGTGTGCTAACGTGAGTAGGGTGCCGGTAAGCGAGTCACAAAGCTGAAGAATGGCGCAGTGAATTTCACGCTGGTTAGTACGGAGGCGAAAATACCGGTGGATGAAGGCAAGCCGATTGAGTATTCGGGGGTTGTGCGTAGCTACCCGGGGATGATAAGGGAGAAGGCAGATGGGTGATGGTGTTTTTTTCTAGTGCTGGGATAAGAGGTGTCATGTGAATGTAACGTACCCTCTGTTCTTCGGTCTATAACTTCATTACTGTTCAACTATGAATATGGTAAAGCCAAGAGCAGGTCGGACTGATAGTTCATGTGCATGTGTGTGACTGGGAAGTAACCACGATTTATTCCAGTGCAGAATCATCTGAACACGAGTACTTTGCAAGTGGGCAAAGAAAGCACGTGACCGGTATCGATTTTGAGACTCGGTAGGCCAAGGAAGGTAGATAGTTGTGTACATGAGTGGCTGTGCCCTGTCTCGGTTTGTCAATCTTGGCTAAGGGGCTGCCAGCGCGCAGACAGGTACATGACATGGGCCAGCGGGAAGTGTGGAAATGGAAATGTTTTGAGCATGGAGACTGTGTTGAGTTTGGTGGCGTCAAGAAGACAGGTAGGTGATCCAATGGGTGGGTGACTATTCTTAGATGAGTCCCTTAGTGTTGGGAAGATGGTGTTGGTACATGTTCGAGTCAAGGCCGTCAATGGGCCCAGTTTTTATCACGTCTTGGTCGTTGCTCGCCTAGAATTCGAGTGGCAGGGTCAAGCACGCGCGAGACCAAGAGCATGTTTGATGGTGGTTTTTGGACTCGTTAGTGGGTACAAGGTATTTGCTTGGTTGGCAGTGGCGGTCGATCAGTGGGAGGAGCACTATCGAAGTCGATCCTCTGTCCGAGAAGTCAGCTTCAGGTGCCCAGAGCGGTGTGCTTGATCTTTTCCAACTCACGCATCTTGTTCAGTTCGTCGAGGATTAGCTGCAGCTCGTCCTCGTCCATCTTGAGGGAGGGGATGAGGGTCGTGGCTTCCTCGGCGGTATCGGGGGTAAGGGTTCCTAGCGTGCGTGTCAGCAGCTCCTCACCAGCGGCGTGGTTCCGGACATGTCTTTACCCAGCAACGCCTTTTCGACGACGGAGATTTCGGGGTGGGCATCGAAGAGGGCGGCGATGGAGTGCAGGCTGTCTTCTTCCTTGTAGCGGGCAAAGTTGTCGAGGTAGTCGAGGAACTGGGTGATTGTGCTGGTGCAGCGTCAGTCGTGGTGGCGGTATGCATGCATGGCGGGAAGGGGCAGGCTCACATGCTGTCGTTGTAGATGCGGTCGCGCAGCGGGTTGTTCTCGGGGTCCTTCTTCTTGCGCGCCTCGTGAACGGCGGTGACGACGGCGCGGGCCTCTGAGACGGAGAGGGCATGGACGTCCTCAAAGTCGCCGAGCTTGATCTCGGAGCCCATTTCCTCCTCTTGCTGAACTGGCGGCTTGGGGCGCGAGACGAGCCTGGGTGCTTTGAAGACGGGCGGCTCGGACCTCTGGGGGGCGTTGTGCTCGCCGTCGCCTTCCATGGTGGCGGGGATGGGGGGTTGTTGTTGTGAGGGGAGAGAGTCGGGGGAGTGTTGGCGGTGAAGGCAGGGCGGCACCAATGTCGCTGTCGCTGAGTCGCGCTGGTGTCTAGCGGGCCTCTGCCAAGGCGTGAAGTCGGCACTAGGACAGGCGGGCAGGCGGGCAGGCGGGCAGGCGGGCAGGCAGAGGCGCAGAACAGGCCTGCAGCGCCATGCACATGTGCCAGGACTAGCCTGTCCTGGCCCCCCGGTTCGACCCTCGACAATGACGCTTGCCATCGTGGGCGTCTTTGCGCTTTTGCGCCTTTGCGCCTTTGCCCGTGGGGTGGATGAGGGATTGCTTGCCATGTAGGCATTGCTGCCGTAGGGAGTGTCAACACACGGCGCGATAGCACAGCTCGTATCACGGGCGTATGCGCATGTACCTCTGCCTGCATCTCGCCTACATGGATAGATGCGCACTTGCACAGACACCTCCGTAGACTTGCACACGCCGTACATGGCGATACTCGACCCTCGAGAGCCCTCCACAGGTGCCCCAAACCCTCGGGCGCCGGTGCTGCTGCCGGCGTGGATCCCAATATCCCAATCAAGCCGGGCCCCAATCCGGCTAGCGCCCCCTCTCCCCACGGCCCCCATGCCTCTCCTCTCTCGCTCTCTCGACAAGCTCTCCGGCGGCCTCAGCGACAACAGGCACATCCACCACCACCCCCTCCTCCCATCCTGCCACCCACTCCCTCTCCTCCACCCCCCTTCTCGTCGCCACCATTGCCCTGTCTGCAGTCTGCAGTCTGCACTCTGCAGCCCCAGACCCGCCTGCGCCCCTCTGTCTGCACCCATCGCGAGCCCTGCCTACATACTGCGTTTCACCCAATCGCTCAGGGTCTTGGCTCCTCTTCTACACAACCACCCCCGGCCAGCCTAATCCCACCGCACGTCGCTTCTCTCCCATCCCGCCGCGGCCGCATGTCGCCGTCCACCTCTCCGCCACGCCCATTGTACATAATCTCCCCCCGACTGCCACAGCCCGCCCGTTGCTAGACGCTGCGCATCCCAGGAACCACCGCCCGACTGCCCTCCAGCGCCGCCCTGCTGCCCCCAGTCACCTGCCCTCCCAGCCCACAATCACCGCCTCGCACTCCCCACACACCATAACCCTCCCCCACTTCCCACACACTCTCGTCGCCCTCTGCACTCGTCGCGACACGTGCCGTCGTCCTCTCGGCCCCTGACCGTCACCGCCCCGTCGTCACGCACCCCCCTTTGACCCCTCTGCTCCTGCCAACATCTCGTCTCCCTCCC
>JALPSE010000012.1:0-19219 GCA_030558545.1 Bipolaris gigantea
ATGGGAGGAGGGATGGAGGGAGGGATGGATGGATGAATTGGGTGTATGGGTGTGTGTGCATGTGCATGTGCATGTACATGTGCGTGAGTGTGTGTGAATGTGAAAGTGAATGCGTGTGTGTGTGTGTGTGTGTGTGTGTGGGCGAGTGGCTGTCGTGGGCACACCCGTTCTGGGATGCCCCTTCCCTCTTTCCTCCATGTGGCAGGGCGCCTTCCCTCTGGCCGCGCAGCAGCAGGAGCGTTGGAGGCGGTGGGCTGGGGGAAGAAGGAGCAATGCTGCCAATGCTGCCAGTGCTACCAATGGTAAGCGCGTCAGGAACGAGCAGGCAGGCGTGGGAAGCGAACGTTTAGCACCCTTAGCAGCCCGGACAGCCCGTGTCTATTGGATGCGGAATCGGGGCCTCGTGGCAATCCGGCCAACACCTCGACGGGGGCATTGCGGCATACCCACGCACAGCCACGGCTCGACAAGACTCGACCCTACGCACGAATTTTCTAGACTGCGCGCAAAGCTTATCGCCGTCCGTCGTGACACCGCGCTGCCCGCTCCTCGATGCTGCTGAGAGAGCTGGAGCCCAGAGCCCGTCCTCCAATCCATCCTTGAGCCTCTTGCGCGCTGCTCGGGGGGCAGCCAACCCCACATGCATGCCGTCGGCATGTATGCAACGGCGAGCCACACCCACCTCCTCACGTGCGACTGATGCTGCTGCTGCTGCTCGCATCAATGCCCGGTGTACCTAGCCGTCATGTTCACGCCATGGCCATGGCTGATAACAATGCCCACGATACTCCTTCAAGCGAGCCTGCCCATTCTACTCGACCGGCACCACGCTCATCAAACCTCCCTTTGTCTGCACACGGACCCATTACGTATACAGCAACTCGACCATAACTTGTCCATACCCGACTCGCGACCGGTAAAGACGATCAGTTCCCGCCTATGCCATGTACAAGTTGCCTTCACATCCTCGTACACGCCTCTGCTCATGGCCACTTCCCTTCCCAACCAAGCCCCGGCCTGTGGCTTGCCGACGCCGCTGAACGGCTGCATGGGGGGTCGCCAGCAGCCAAGCTTTGTGTGGACCCTCGACACTGGTTCCGCCATCTCTAAACTTTGCGCCATGCCACCAGCCAAGATGGGACGCCTGCTCGTATCGGAGACCATCAGGGATTATGATTGCGTAATACTATACACTAGTCTACTCTTAGCCTTGAGGTGTGTACACCATACGATCCACGTCTAACATGACATAACCTGATATAGAACACGACTACAGGCTTCTATTCGAGTAACGACTAATATGCTTGTAGCTTAGCGCAAGCCTGACTTCCATAGCCGCTCGATATTAGCCGTGGGTTGGCTACTTTGGCTTTTATTACAGCTAGCGTTTGATACTGACAAATCAGACAGGCGTCCCATGCTGGCTGGAGCTCACTACACGTACATCCATACTCTACAAAACAGGAACCCGCCTTGCTTGTGCTTGTGCGCTCTCTGCTGCAGAACCGGCCCGCACTTGCCCCGCCCAAACCTCCTACGGACCTTGATTCACTCTCATGTGTTATAGGGGCAATACGTACGCATGTACATACTTGCCCACCTGAGTCTTCTCTATCAGTGGGCCCGTTTTGGTCGTGGGCCAAGCAGATGCCTACTCCAACTCTGCTCTGTCCCCGGCCTGCCAGCCTGGCCCGTGCGGTGGCTGCAAAACCAACACTGTGTGGCCGGACATCAGCAACCCCCACGAAGCATCATGTATTCGCCCTTGCCACATGTGACTTGCCATGCAATAATCAAACCACTTGTCATCCTCGACGACAAAGCGTCGGCACGTTCATATGTGCTGGACCTATATCTACAGC
This sequence comes from Bipolaris gigantea, assembly GCA_030558545.1. Lineage (NCBI taxonomy): Eukaryota > Fungi > Ascomycota > Dothideomycetes > Pleosporales > Pleosporaceae > Bipolaris > Bipolaris gigantea. The sequence continues at coordinate 1,863 of JALPSE010000012.1, forward strand.
TTCACTTGCTAATTCCCGCATCCCGTCTGCACACATGCAAAGCGCTCTCGATGGTCACGCCAAGGAATGCGCGACGCATCCATGGGACCAAAGGATTGCGGCACAAGATCCCACAAGTATTTTGCGCAAAGTCGACATCATCCGATGTCCATCGAATCCGGCTAGTGCTTTTCCTGTTCCTTGTTAAAAGCAAATCAGCGCGCGGTTCGTCTTGCTGCTTCCACATGGGCCGGCTCATCCTCCCCGACAAAACCACATCTGGGTTTCATCCCTCTTGACTCTTCTGAGCCGAGCCCGCATCTCGCCACACTCGGCACGTTCGCAGCAAAGCAGCAGCTTTCGTCATGTGCAAACAGCTCGACTACCACGTCAAGCATCATTTCCTGTTTGTCTGCCGCCTGCATGTGCGTCTCTGAAGATTATGTACATCTCTCCACTTCCTCCACGCGCATCGCATGGCACCCCATTGAGTGAAAGAAAAAGGCTCTTGGTGATTAAACAGAGTATGCGGACCTACATGCACCGGCCTGCAAATAGCATCGCAGGGCCATGAAACGCTACGATGCAGACCTGATTATAAGCGTGTCATGATAGTATTACCATGCGACTTTGAGTGTGTTGAGCCACAGCAGCCCACGGTCTATTAGCCGACTTCGTGGGATAACCTGCCAGCCGTGCCAGCCGTGCCAGGTACCCACACAAGTGTTGCTATAACGCTTATCCTTTCCACTTGCCACACCTCGCTATCGACTCTCGAAACCATGTGCCATGTCAAGCCGACCGAATCCATTCATTTTCAAGGTCACGTCGACCCCGACGTTGGCCCACTTGGGGTGTACATATGACAGTTGAACTACATCATAGTACACAGAAAACACATGAATCGGAGCTAAGCACTTTGGGCTTTGCACTCTCCTACCCCTCACTTTGAAGCTGCAGGGGCGCTGTTGATGTGGTTTCGTTGCCACTAGGTTTTTGCATGCTTATGTACATATGTATGTACGGGTGCAAGGTTACGACTGCAGCGAGACCCAACCTCTGTTGACTGCAAACCATTGGGCTCACCGCCTCTCCCACATGTCTGCCAAGACATCTTTTGCCTCATCACGTCGGCCCGACGTCCTCTCTGCTACTGTAACCATGATTCTGTAACAAGCGAGACGTAGCTTCCCATCGAATATTGCATCTACGTATCCGGCAAAAATGGACTCTGGCCCTCCGTTGGCCACCATTGCTAGATTCCCGTCACATGATTCTTGCCAGCAATACACGTTGTAACTTATTGGCTACGTCTGGCACGCGTTCAGCACATGGGACATTGTCCAGCTGCGGTTCGAGATCCCGCAGTAGGTTTCAACCCATCCACTCCACATGGTCAGCCAGCCATCATACCCACCATGTCAACCGGAGCCGGCGTGGGGCTTTCTTTGCATATCTCAGATCCTTCATCCGTCAATCTGCCGTATCTGCAGATTGCAGTTTTCACCGGCATGAGGAGCAACTGTGTGTAAGCTAATCGCAGGTTGTAACACACTGAGCGCCGCTTATTGCTTATCTTATCAGGTAAGTACTGCCGTGTACCTTTATTTCAATCTCTAACCTTCTAACTCCAATGGTCCCATCGCCGGACACACACGGCTCGCACTCCTTCATCTTCCCCACACAGCAAGCCAAAGTGTCGCATCCACACCGCATGTATATGGTCATGTCGCGACCTTGCATCGAGGATTCAGCTGCAGGAATTCAGTCCCGTGGTCACTAGCGCACACCAATCACACAGGTTAAAATTGTACAAAATCAACTTATGGGACAGTGTTCATTTCCGGACACGATTTGGTTCCGGGATTTACACGATACCTACTCCTCGGGTGCACGTGGTTGCCTGTCCTTGAGCTGACTCCAATTTTCAAAAAAGTTCGGCCCTGTTGTGTGCAACCAGTCCCATTCGGCCTTAGTATTGGTTGTCACGAGGAGAACCTTGCATATGCAACTAACATTTGAACCACATGGCTGTTACACGGGGTATGGGTCTATACTTCTCTATCCTGGTCCGCACTAAGGCAGGTGAGTATTACGTTAGTGTTCCGTGAGGTAATTGTCTGGCGATGCAGTGGAGTTGGCGTGCTTAAGGAGGGTTTGACAATCCTAACCTATATTGCTATAGGCTAACAGGTAACAATCTTGTTAAGTAAAGATACTAGTAAGAAAGTACAATTTGAGTTGACCACAACGAGAGTAAATAATGAAATCCATCCATCCTTATATCCTCATTGCTTCCTGTCTTGCCATCCCTCACTTCCCAACCTTCCCTGGGATGGTTGTGATGTCGGGGATGGTTGCCATCCCAAGGCGTCCTGCCATCCCACGGATGGTCGCTCTTGGCGGGATGGCACATCACGTGACCTAGCCCCGCGATGATCATTACCTTCTGACGTGGACGTCCATAGGCCTTCCGCCATCTCGTCATTTGTCAAGGAGAGAATCCTTCTTGTTACTTGTAACAATGGCGAGGCAATCAGCTTACATACTCGACGGTAGTTGCCGACTTGTAGATACAAAGATGCTTGCAGAATCATGGTAAATGGAAATAACTAGAATCACCGACATACAAACGAAAAGCCTGTCTTACTCTACTTACTCCCGAAACGGTGCAAAGAATTGAAATCACACTACTGACGGATTCATTTTGTAGAAACGGGCCGAAGAGCCAAAGCCTACCGGACCTGCGGCCTTATGACCTACAAGATGCCAACCTATTCAAGGCCACACAAGAAGGCACTGCAACGCCGGTCTGCCGTGGCTTTCGTCTGAAGTCCCGAGTTGTCCAACCGGGAACACCCTGTTCGTCCAGACTTCACACTTGCATTATCAGCCTCATTCATCTAAGCATATGAACCAAATAAATGAAGGACATACCTAATTAGGTATTCGCACGTTCTGCTTCCTACTTCCCCAAAGCTCATGCCTAGACACCAAGTGCTTGAACTCTTTTTGGCATACGTAAAATGCTCCATCCCTACCTAGATAGCGGGTCCTTCCAAAGAATGTTTTTTTTTTGCGTTGTACCGTACTACCAGACCTACGCATGTCCGATGGAAGGAAGTTTTGCCGCAATCGAGATTCTCCAGCTGTCAAAGCAGAAGCAATTGCTTCCCCCAACAATGTACACCTTTTCAGCCTTAGCCAGAGTAAAAAAAAAGAAGAAATTGGGAAAAGAAAAGGACCTGTCAGACTCCTTTATCCCTATTGGCCCCTTTTGCAAACAACCTAATTGCGACCAAAAATGATGCGGCAGCTAAATTTAAAACTAGGTTGAGTCCGTCCTATTTCATTCGTGCAAAGCGAGGTCTAAGATTGGGTGTATGTCTGCACTAAATTCTTTGTCCTGTTGGTTCGACATACCACACCGGTAGGTCAACGCGCACCACTGGACCGGCTATCGTGTAGTACGTCTGTAAGTGCACCGTCGCATGCACGTACCGGACGACCACCGCGACATGACCGATCAAATTCGCGAGATGATGTTTTTCCTAGCGGTGACGGCGGCGGCGACGCCGGGTGTGTCCGGCCAGGCTAATTACTAAGTAGCTTGCATGTATGCGCAATACGAAGTACCACCTGTTTGATCTTCCCTCCATGTCTTTTTTTTTCTTCTCTTTCCTCCTCGCCGTTACCTGAATACGAGAGAAGTCCCACCGAGGCACTGATGTAACGGTAGGTGAAAGATGGGATGATGCACGATAAGGCACGCTATGCATACAGCTTCGCCGTTTTGTACATGCATACTGACCATGAACACCATTTACCAACCAACTGCACAAGGGCTAACAAGAATATACCGGAACCAAGCCTCCTCCTCTGCCTTACTACTGCACACCCTTCCCCCCCTCCTCCTTCTCAAGCAAAAGAAGGAGAGAAAAAAAAACACTCCCCGCCATTCCTTCGCTGGGCACAGCTGGGCAAACTGCGGGGTCCGCACGACCGGACCTCCCCTCAACCAGCCAAGATCCGACCAAACCCCTACCTCCTACATACACCTACATCATCCACCGCCGCGCCAATGCCTACACTCCTCCTCCCCAAGTCGCCGACCCTGCCTGTCAACTCGCACACTCAACGTTTTGCCCAGACGTCCGTGCTTGCATATGTTTAGCATAGAGTACCTTTGCTCGCTTCTGGCCAATGCCAGGGATTGTTTCCCACGTGCAGAGCATGCAGGATTCGTGTTTCAGAAATGGTTGCGTGTTTGTGTGAGGGAGTCCGGGATATATGTGTGTATGTGTGTGCGTGTGCGTGTGTGCTAGTGCACAATAGGGTAAAGTGGAGGAGGCGGGGCGGGTGCAGTTGGGGAGGCGTTTGGTTTTAGTCCCCGTGGGTAATGCGGGAGGGGAGGGGAGAGAGGGTAGTGATGGTAGTGATGGGTGTAGGCACCGAAAGGGGGAAAGGGGGAAGCGCTGGATGCGTGGGCAAGGCATTATCCTGCTTTTTGGGGCTGGTTGGTGTGGTTGGATGGGCATGCGGGGTTGGAGGGGCTACTTTGCCTTACCTACCGGTACGGGTACGTCCCCGTGTGAGTTACAGGTAAGAGCCGAGCGCCGCTTCTTCCACTACCGAGTAGGGAGTTTTCCAATGGGCGTCAGTATGGAGGATGCAGGACTCTCCGAGAGCTAGGCCGTGCTTTCTTTTCTTTTCTTTTCTTTTCTGCGTTGTTTCTGGGGAAGGGGGGAGGGGCTTCTTCCTTGTTCCGAGGGAGGGGGAGACTCGACACATCTTGCTTCTTCTCCCTCAGGTGACACAGATCAGCACCGCTACCATCACTTCGGTTTTTTTGGTGTACCGTCGTTTTCTTTTTGGAGAGAGATAGTCAGGAACAGTGCGATGCCCACCTGCCACATGGCAGCCACATTCTCAACGGTAGTACCTACAGCTATATTTTTCCTTTGCTATTGCTTTTAGAGTTATAAAAAGATTCGGAATTCAGGAACCTTGTTCCATGGAAGCATTTGTAACCCGTTTTCTTTGGAAAAGGAAGCAAGGAGAGTGGACTTTGATAATTACACCACATGCTATACCTAGTCAAACACGAACTCGCCCGTCGAGTGTTTCCAAGGCCGTCTTTTCCGCTGCCCGCTATCTAAGCTCAACGCCTAAGCGCGCGACAATCGTAGCCCTCAGTCGCTTGTGCAGCTCGTTTGTTTCCTTATTGGTAAGTGTGCGCTCTAAGCTGCGGTAGTTGATGCGGTAGCACATGCTCCTGCGCCCCGTCTTGGGGTGCACAAACTCATCTACCAGACGGACGTCTTCGACGAGATCGCCGCAGACTTCGCGTGCGATTTCCATGACATCGTTTTCGTGGAACGAAGGGGTTGATGTTGGGACAGGGGCCGCGGACGCAATCGGTGTGGCAGGGGCCGAAGCGCCAGAGGCCGATTCGGGTGATACCGCCTGACTTGGTGATGCTGCTGATGTAGGCGGATGCGTAGCTGCAGCACCGCCACCAGCGCTTGAACTGCTTCGCAGCCAGAAACTAACGTCTTTGAAACATCCCGGGTACTTGCTAAATGGGACGAATGGGCTGATAGATTTCTGCTCGCTGAACTGTGACAGGAAGCGCTTGTCCTTTGACCAGAATAGACGAATGTCAGGAATAGAGTAGAGGAGCATGGCGATACGCTCGAGACCTAGTCCGAACGCCCATCCTATGCGGTTGGGCACAGAGGCATTGTTTAGGATAGGTTGAGAGACAATACCACAGCCCAGCACTTCGAGCCAGTCGCCCTGCCAGAAGACTTCTAGTTCCCATGATGGCGAGGTAAAAGGAAAGTAGGCTTCTACCCAGCGCACCTTGAGCGGTTGACCAGAAGCCTCCGCATCTGAAGCAGATTTCGCGGCGTTGAAGATAGTCACCACCATGTCTTCTAGACTGCGTTTTAGATGTGCAGCTATGGCCTCGACTTCTTCCGGTGAGTGGCCTGCTTGCAGTGGGTTGCGCTCCGCGTGGTAAGTCGGATTTGGGTCTTCAACAGCAATGTCATGCTTCGGTATCTTTTCTACATCTCCCCAGACTAGATTGGCAAGATTACTGCCTTCTTTCTCAGCCTGCCGTCGATCCCATGTTCGCGCTCCCTCCATTTGATGGAAGACGGGATAGTGACTTCGATCAATGGCATCTCGCCGGTAAACATCTGCGCTGATGAGGTATCCTTCACTTTCATTATTGCGGAATGTGTCAGCTTGGTGAGCAGAAGTGTGCGTTCGTAGTACAGTTTCTTTATTCAGGTAGTACGTGTCTGTTTTGCTTCGCCCAATGTGATCCAGTGGAAAGCCAAGCGCGTCGAAATTTTGCCCAGTGGTAACAATTGGAAAGAGATTGTTGTGTGTCTTGTATCCAGGAAACCGGGACTCAATTAATTTCCGTGTGATAGTGAGGGGATGATCTGGTTGGAGATGTAGACGTCGAGGTATCGCATCGAGAATTGACGAAGGAGTGTTCATCCACTCATCAGTCTTGTATGTTTTCCCTTCTATCTTGACCTCTTGAGGGAATTCTCCTGGGGATTCTTAGAAAGTCATTTCTAAGATGCGCATCGCTGATGTCTTGCACCCATGGGTGTAGTACAATAGCCCAGACTAAGGATAATTCAACACATGATAGCAACATACCTGAAGAGTTGTATCTCACATTGTGTAGCGTAAGTCGAGACGCCAATCGAGGTCTCCATACCTGTAACTGCGCCCTTGAATATATCTGGCGGCATGTTGCAGCCGAGCATAAAGATATCCGCATTTTTGCAGTATAGCAATTGTCTTGGTTAGTCGTGCAGCCCGCAAAACCGTACGCGACGCCAAGCCAAGCCAGCTCCGGGCTTAAATCCGAATGCAGAGATGACGTCCGCATGCTGATTTCTCGGTCCCTTAACAACCACCGAACTTTCACGAGCAAATCTTTGTTATAGAGCTGCGGTACGGCCTTATCCACTCTATACACCCATCCTTGGCCAGCTTTAGATGCCGCTGCTGCGCAGTGCCTCGCATTCAACATGGCCCAAGCCGCGAAGAGGGTGACTTTGCCCGAACTGCGCAAAAGTGAAGATGTAAAGCCTGTCAAGAAAACGCCGATTCATTATCCCTTCTGGTTTGGCGGCAGCGCAAGCTGTTTTGCGACTTTCTTCACCCACCCGCTGGATCTTGGTAAGTCTCTGCGATATTTTTTCGCATGCTATGTGGAGTTTCTGGCTAATAATTGGAACAGTAAAGGTATGTCACATAGAGTCGCATGCTCCTGTTCTTGTTTACTTACAATTTTAGGTTCGTCTACAAACACAGGCGACTCATGGCGTGCGGTTAAACATGGTGCAAATGTTTTCTCATGTTATCAAAACTGATGGTATACTCGGTCTATACAAGGGAGTATGTCTTGCCCACTCATCCCCCCTCCCCTAATGACAACGCCTAATAGACTACAGATATCTGCGGCGCAACTTCGTCAAGGCACGTATAGCATGACACGCTTCGGTGTGTATGAATCGCTTAAAGCCCGCATGACAACAACCGATAAGAGACCTTCGTTCCTTACACTCGTTGGTATGGCCTCGCTATCAGGCTTTCTTGGTGGCTTCGCCGGAAATCCTGGAGACATCTTGAACGTGCGCATGCAACATGATACCGCACTACCGAAAGAGAAGAGGCGAGGCTACAAAAATGCGATTGACGGTATAGTACGCATGTCGCGAGAAGAAGGCGTAGCTAGCCTATGGAAAGGCGTTTGGCCCAACTCCTCAAGAGCTGTGCTCATGACGGTTGGCCAACTGGCGACCTATGACGGATTCAAGCGTGTCCTATTGAGCTACACACCTCTTCAGGACAATCTCACCACGCATTTTACCGCATCTTTTCTTGCAGGTTTTGTCGCTACTACGATCTGTTCACCAGTAGACGTTATCAAGACCAAAGTTATGAGTTCGAGCGACAACGCGGGCCTTGTGAAGACAGTCTCAGATACGATGAGGGCTGAGGGGTTCCGCTGGATGTTCAAGGGCTGGGTACCAAGTTTCATTCGCGTCGGACCACATACCGTACTCACGTTTCTATTTCTGGAACAACATAAGAAGATCTATCGCCAGCTCAAGAGGGTAGATTAGAGGGAAGATGTGAAGAAAAAGGAGACCACAAGAAAGATACATTCGAATAGACAGGTTCACGATATCACATGGGCGGGCGTTTGGCGCGAACAGCATTCTTGCAGCGCAGTACTGTTACTTGTATATAGAGGCAGGGTCCCAGCACTTAGAGTGGGGATACCGATACACGACTGGTAATGCATCTCTGGTGGAGCTCGCGGGCAGATTGAAAAGACGTTGGCGTAAGAATAGAATTGCGTATCCGTTCAAGTCCCTTAAGCGATTATACATGCCGACTGCCATGGCCCGTTACAATGAATCCGCACTTTTGTATCTCACTCCTTCAATACCCATGCTTCGCCAGCTCCTCCTCTGTATACTCCCACAACTTCTTCCTCAGCCCCTCATCCCTCGCATACTTGCTACCACCATTCTTCTTACCAACCGGTAGATAATACGCCCCATTCTCCAACTGCTCCCTAGGCACCGTCGCACACCACGTGGTATTCAGCGCTCCGCCCTCGGGCCCTCTAAAGTGACCCGGTAGGACCAGGCCTATGAACCCCATCACCCACAGCCCAAACTTCAAAATGACATTGGCGCGCAGCGTGTTGAACAGATCCGTCAAAATCACACCGGGATGCAGCGACACAGACGTGATCTGAGGGTAGTGTTCAGCGAGAGACTTTGCATAGATCAAATTTGCGAGCTTCGATGAGCCATAGCGGAACACGGTGCTCTGCTTTTCCAGCGCAGCCTGATCGAAGACAATGCCCTGGGAAACAGGCATGACGTGTCCAGCGCTGCTCAGACTGATGATGCGCACGTCGGCGCCCGGCAGCTTAGTCGTCTCGAGCATGGTGGGCAGCAGCAGCTTGGTGAGCAGCGCGTGGCCCATGTGGTTTGTGCCAAACTGGATCTCGTAGCCCTCTTTCGTCGTGCTGTACGGCGTCGCCATGATGCCCGCGTTGTTGATCAGGATGTCGAGGCGCGACTCGCGGGCCTTGAACGCAGAGGCCGCTTCGGCAATGGATGCGAAGGATGTCAGGTCGAGGGAGAGGTACTCAATGTTGCAGGCGTTGGGGACGGAGGATCTGATCGAGGCAATGGCATCGCGGCCTTTGGACTCGCTGCGGGCGGCGAGGTAGATGCATGCGGGATTGTGCGCGGCGAGATATGCGACTGTTTGCTTGCCTAGGCCAGCATTGCCTGTCGTGGACGCGTTAGGGTTGTTGGGGTTGAGATATTGGTGTCGCTGGGAGCGGCGGTGGAGAAGGAAATGGATATGGGTACGTACCGCCAGTCACCAGGATGACTTTGCCCTCCAGGCTTCCAATATCGGTCACGGGATTAAAACCCATGGTGGTGCTCTGGAACGTGTATGTGGGTGTCGCGTGAAGAACTTGTGTCAGTATGGTCTTGGAGTGGTGTAGATGTGTTTCCTGCAGTGGGAGCGCGAAGGTGTTGATCTGTTGGCTTCGTTGTATCCGAGACGCCGACTGTTGCCGCTACAATGAGCCTGTCCTTAGAATTTAGGTTTTCTTGTGGTATCCCCTGGCCCAGCCTACTCGTCGTAGGTCCATGGTAGGAGTACGTCCCATCTCTCATGGGTCGGCGGCATGCCGAGGTTGAGGGTGTGCCATGACGTCGTATCCAGGACCCTGTCTCGGTGCGCAAGACCTCGACAACGCAACGCGGCTACAATCGTGTTGTAATTTCAATGCAGGGCCGTATAAAGGCCATACTGATGAGAGCTGATGCAATCTACTCGGAAGTTGTGGGAGAATGGATTGCCCGAATTAATGCTTACTTACCACGCTGCTGATCTGCATAAGGGCGTTCTGGGTAATGCTTCAGCACATCGATCACATACAGAAAGGGATATTTCTGCTTCGAAAATACGGGGTACTGCCCAGTCTCTAAGTCATATAGAATTTTTGTCCGGCCCCAGAGTACGAATACAGATTAGATCATACATTGCCATACCTCAATAATACATCATCGCAGCCCCCCAAATAGCCCTCCCCTCGAGCCAAGCTCGAAAGAATGTCATTACCCACCTCCAGTCTACATTTGGTATCTGATCCTGATGCTATGGATATGAATTGTGTCTCTCCACTACGTATCACCAGTGAGGTCAATGGCTTCACTCATTTGTTCTTTCGTTGGGCGAGAGACAGGCATGTGTCTTTTGGCGTTGGATTTTGGCCGTACCCGGAGAGCAGATGAGCCCAGCGATGAAGGAGCTACTCGTCGTGATAACGCTGGTACATCAAGGCCAGCTGTAACAGGTAACTATGGTGACATAGGTACAATAACGCCCTTCATCTCCTTCTTTGTATGATCAGGTGTAAAAGCACCGTGATCTTGGGGACGCGCTGGAACCATGTGAGATGAATAAAGTGGAATACTGCCCATTGTTTGCGATATGATATTGTTACTTGGAGGGCTCTTCGAAATGGTCGCATCTGCTGGCCTCGAGTCCTTGCGCCGTCGTTTCATTGGCGGCATTTTTGAGGATTCGGCTTCGACATCCGTTTTTTATGGCGATGATGTAGCCTTCGTGAGGGTCTCGTGCGCAGATTTCTTCTTAAACCCGTCTAGTAAGAATTTCGCCGAGATGGACGACTGAATATTTGACGCTGAACCCAACACTGTAGATGCGGGCGATTTTTCTCGAATGTCTTCTTCGACATCAATACGAATCGCTTGCAAGCCTTCAATGATTTCCCACATGAATTTCCAGAGCTGGTGATTGAGGCGAAGATCTGAGAAGGACTCGCGAAGCATTTCTCGGAATACCCTGATATCTCTTAGAAGAACTTCGTGACCCAATTCCAGGTACATGGAAATCATGACAGCCACGTCAATCATCTCTACAGGTGCAAAAGTTTGAACACCGCGCAGATATCTGTTCGCGTTGGTGAATGTATCAGGATCCAGTTCTACAAGCTCGCCAAAAATTTTCCAGACCGCTGCAAGGTGAGATTTTGTAGCATCATTGACTGCTTCCGCATTATCTGACAGTTTGGGGATTGCGTTATAGGCTGCCTTGAAGACTGGAATTCTGCTTCCGTTTGTTGTACGTGATTTCATGACTTCAATAATATGACTAAAAGAAGCCATGGTGATTTGGAAATCCTTCGCACGACTCCGGTCCTCCATCAAGTCGTAAATGACAGGGAAATCTTGTACAAAGAGCTTGGCTAGTTCCTGCCACGGCCCCGACTTTGCTCGTATTTTCTCAGCGGCACTAAGCTGGACACCCATCTGAACTCTGGTAAACAAGCCCTCTTCTTGCTCCTGTGTTAAGCCTGAGAACTGGAAGGTAACAAGATCTTTCTCAAGAAAGATTTTCTGGGCCTGTAGCGGGAGTAAGCGTTTGCGCTTAGTGCCTGGAGCCTCACAAAACCACCTTGTAATGTTGGTAAGTATGTCTAAGTAGTTGCAGATCTTAGAAAGGCTTACCATATCTCTCCCTGTTGATCATGGCAAGGAATCATTCCTTTCACAAAAGCTCTCACGGAAGACAGACGCTGCTTTCCATCAACACAAACAAAGGTGGCACGTGTCTTTTTATTGCCTGAGATATTACCCGTCTTTTTGTTCAGGATAATCGGAGGGATGTAGTAGTTTTCTGTAGAGTTAGCCATACTTGGACGGAAAGGGCCTGGTATAGGTATCAATTACCCATCAACGAGTTTATCAAGCCAGTCATACGATCCGCTGTATACAGTTAGTGGAGTCGTGACAGCAGCCGACTGGCGTTATCCTTGCCTGTCCAAACAACTTCTCGCTGGTATTCCGGATCAACATCGATGGTTCTATCTTCGAGCTCCTCTAGTTTTTGTTAGCACCACAAGGTAAAGCTTCTCAAGATCTTCTCTTACTCATCAGACTCGCCATATTTTGCATGTGAACGTTCGGGTGCGGCAGTTGTGGTCGCGGCTTGTAAATGCTCGGGTCGTCTTCCCCGTTCTGCACGACAGTGTCGCTATTAGTTTCGTCCTTGACAACGGACTGAGGCGCGACGGCGTTTCTAGCGCGCCTGTTGATCAGGCCGGTCATTCTGTTAGTGTTCATGCTGGTGAGGTGGTTGCATGTTTGTGTGACGTAGAACAAGGTCTGAAGGTAACTGCTCAGGTTAGAGTGTGAGTTATTTGGGAAGGGGCTGGCCCTGGTTGACGCTAGCCTACGTACCACCCACATTCGGTGGGTAGAAGAGTGGTAGTATTGATAATCGGCTGCAATGACTGGAAGTATTATGCCACAGGCTCTAAACCTAGAAGACCAATCTTTCTTCCCTTGCAACCAAAGCCCACATCTAAGATTTCCTATGGAATGCCTATCATTGTTGTGCACAATCTTAGTATAGATGAAGGAAGTGCTCTATAAGGCTCGCTGAGACTAGTAGCCGGCTTGTATCTATCAGAGCTAAGCACTTGTTGCATGTTGCCAATGGTAAACGCACTAGCGTCCTTCTCTGCGGATGTAACAAGACGCAATACGTAGTAGGCCGGTTACGCCGATTAGACCTCGTCTGTTAGTGATAGGTTGATAGCCGCTCTAACTAACCACCTCTATGCACTCAACATGTCTTCGTTTCAGTAATTTTTGCGCAGTGTTCCCTTCAGTATTATCTCCTAAGCTTCGAGAGGGCTTGTGCAACTTGTATCACGAACAATTGATTTAACGTCCCAAACATCAACTGAGCATAGCAGTCTTAACGTTATGGGCTCAGTCTTGCTTTGCTCATAGGCCGTGATTAGAGTACAAAGAGTCATACACCCTTTACACTCTTGGTTATTAAGGTGAGAGCAAACCAACAATAAGAATAGCGCTGACGAAGGAATGGTGCGTCATATACGCGGTACTTCTGATTGTGAGGTAGAAATGGCGTTCACACTCCACTAGGACACGCCGTTGGGTCTGGTCAATGCTGTGGCGATTATGGGCGGCTTGATTCTCTTGCTAGTAGCGCTGCCGAAATGCGGAGCGGGGAAGTGCATATTTGATAAGCCTGTCGACGACTATGGTAAACATAGTGCAAGATGTGGAGCATGTCTAGCCTGCACGTATTGTTAGATGCTTTGAAACGGTGTGAACAGGACTTGTTGCACATCTGCCTCGAGCAGGCAACGAGCCCTCCCGCATTGTACAAGATCAATTGTGTCTTCACAAGCCGCAACATCAGTCCATACAGGAATCATTTATGCATGCATTCCTCTATGAAACATCGGCAAGTCAAGGTTAATCTGGCGAGCGAGCCGTCGGACCGAAGTGGAAATTGGAACCCCTGCATCATTCCCTTCACTTCAAGGGATGCAGCCTCAACAAAACTATGTTTGGTCCAACTCTCATGCATAGTGAACAATATGGAGGTATATGAACTCTTTTGCAGTTTAAAAATCCTATTGTATTATACGGTGGTTCGCCCAGGACCACGAATACATGTCTCTAAGATGAAGCTTATCCAGTGCTTCGCTGGGCTTCTGACTGGGCTTCCTTGTGCCTTGTCCTTTTCGCTCGATGCCCTAAGCTGCCCCTTGACTTTTGACGGTTGAATTCCCCAGAATTTCACCGGAGACGCATTCGAAACTGTGAAGAGTCCTTTCAATCCCAGATATGTTCTAGGGCAGAGTAAGATATCTGAGCTATCTTGGTCTGTGCCCACTAATATGTCCAACTCTCCCAGACCAGACATGGAGGGAAGTAATGTCATTTCCCGACGTGGAGCCATCGATTTTTGATCAAGTGGCTGGAACAAAACCCATCGAGGTTGAGATAACGTAAACCACCTTACCGTATACTATCCTGACAACGGCTTGACAATACACCTATAGTGATCGGTCTATCTTTGCATCGTCCTCTGAAGGCCGTGAGACTGCACTCCGCCGAGCTGAGCTACTTGTGAATGGAAAAAACCAGACTGTCTCTGGGAAAGTCACTTGGCTTTTCTCGATGCGGACTTCACCATATGCTCTCAATCTCTCACACGAATATCTTCTCGCTTTCCATGAAGCCCAAGACTTTCAGGCAGATTTCTGGTCCCTCAAGGTCGGATTGCCTATGCAGGAAACTCTTTGCGGTCTGAATGGCACAGGTGGAGGTGCCGATTTGGCAGCATACGGCGAAAACGTTGGATTTGTTCACCCCGATGTCACGAAGTCGATGTTGAAGACCGGCAGCGTCATTTATCTTCAAGGCTGGAAATGGGCCAAGAGAGTGCAAACATACTTCATGGCGCCCTTCACTTCAAATATCTGGCACAACTTTGGGTGAGACACACTGGGGCTTACAGAAGAGGCCGGTTGGTGCGAATATTAACAACTTCTTTTTTGAGGGTGTGCAGCCCTATGGTATCCGGGAACGACTAGCCATTGGGGGGATCTTGCAGGTGCGCGGAAGCTTGAAAGAGTGTTCTGAGATTTAGCCCGTTTAGCAGGAAGGAAACTGGTCCACGCAAGAAGCCAAATACAACGCTTGAAATAATTCTACTAGAGTTCTATGCAAGAAACTGTGTGACCTCTCACATATTGGCGATATCCACGTACCTATTCTTTGCACCAACGATGCTTTGAGACAACAACAGTTATTCGCTTGCGACAGGTATTACTGATGCAACATTAAGGGTCCTAGCTGCTCTTATCAAATTGTTTTTCTGAACTTTTGCTATGAATTTCAGGCCAAATAAGATCTGATTCTTGTCAGTAAGCCTGGCACATGCTGAGCGGCCTAGTGTCCCGGTAGTAAGGTCAGGTAGGTAGTATACAAAATGCGTAACAGCAAACAGTATTTATGGGTTTAGTGATAGCTAGCCACGTTCCTCGAAAACATAAGAAAAATGACTTGATTGATCCATGTCAGTATCATCTTAGATGAAATTTGCAATTTTGTACTCTTGTACATAGAACATGGCGATCTCAGCCTTGTCTTGTCCTCAAAGGCTACAGCTGGAACACGACGCCAGAAAAGCACACTGGATTCAAGCCTAGCACCTCTTGGAACAGCATCTGGACTTTACAGCACTTGCGGAACCTTCTGCTTCTGGCCGGGGTGATCAGGCTGGATATGCTGCCCCGTGACTTTCGTAGCGAAGGTCTTGGCAGTCAGTCTTACCAGGCAACTACCTGCACCAACGTTCGCCATCAACACTCTACATTCCAATCGCCAATCTCTGTAACGACTGAATTGGGAAAAAATGCGTCTATATCGTTTTTGTTGTGTTTGAATCGTCAACTAAAAACAGCTCCTTGCGATTTCTATAGATTCACGGCAGGGTCGAGCTCAGCCTTGTCGAGCGGTCGCCTGATAATCTCCCACCCTACGCCATTCTCTCACACACTTGGGTCCCTCTAGTGAGGAGATGACTTACCAAGACCTGCTCGATGGAAAAGGTAAAAAGAAGGCCGGTTACCGTAAACTTATCCTATGGGGGCGACAAGCCGGTCAGGATGGCTTCCAGGACTTTTGGGTCGACACATGTTGCATCGACAAAACAAGCAGCGCAGAACTTTCGAAGCAATGAACTCAATGCATTCCCGGTACCAGCTAGTGGGGTATGCTATGCGCACCTAGCTGATATAGGTCCCAAGGATAGCTTCCCAACAAGCAAATGGTTTACCAGAGGATGGACGCTCCAGGAATTGTTGGCCCCAGAGGAGGTGATATTCTTCGACAAGAACTGGTTTCTTCTGGGGATCAGAGCAGGCCTACGGGGAGAAATATTCAAACGTACCCGGATCCCTATCAGTGTCCTTTCGCAAGCGGAATCCCTCGAAACTTTCAGCGTTGCACAAAGAATGTCATGGGCCGCAGAAAGAAAAACGACAAGGATAGAAGACATAGCCTATTGTCTGCTAGGCATGTTCAACATTAATATGCCTTCGATCTATGGAGAAGGAGAAAATGCTTTCATGAGACTCCAAGAGGAAATCTTGAAGATATCGGATGATCATAGTATTTTCGCATGGCGATCAACCGATGATCGTGGTGGTTGCCTAGCCACTTCACCAGCCTCGTTTCGCAGCTTCGGAAACATTATTCAGTGCACCACTTTCGATAGGTGCTATGATCCAGTCATGTTGAGCGGCAAGGGTGTTCA
This sequence comes from Bipolaris gigantea, assembly GCA_030558545.1. Lineage (NCBI taxonomy): Eukaryota > Fungi > Ascomycota > Dothideomycetes > Pleosporales > Pleosporaceae > Bipolaris > Bipolaris gigantea. The sequence continues at coordinate 18,087 of JALPSE010000012.1, forward strand.
TCTTAACATCCGATTCATGGGTATTGGTCGCGACAAGCTTGGCTGTGCAGCACTCGATTGCCATGAACAAGGAAGTGGAAATGAACTGATTTCCATTTTTCTGAGGGTTATGAGCCTGACAATGAGGCACTTGAGGAGAGTCACGAAAGAGGAATTTGCCCAGACGGATTTGTGGATTTCGTGTCAGCACGGTATCCGGTCAGAGGATTATGCGTCCAAAAATTGCGCGTGAAATCGAAACAGAGAGGCCAGATCTATGGAGAGCCCAAGGGTATTGCATCAATTACAGTCGCTTCTGGACAGATATCACGAGCAGGATCAAGGGTTGAAAATGCCAAGTCATTGCTTGAGATAATCCGAATGGGGTCTGAGGATGATGTATGGCTACTTTTGACAAGAGGAGATATCGAAATTAATGAAGAGGACTTCGACGGAGAGACAGTTTTGATTCACACTGTACGCGATGAAAAAGAGAACATTGTCCGGATGTTACTAAATCACACAGGCGTCGATATAAATCGCCAAGCCAACGTCTTGAACGCCAAAAGACATCTAGTACGCCCCAGTTACAAACGCCCACACCATCTCAACCGCTAGACGTACGGAACCCCGACACTATACAAGACAAAGAACCCCCCATCCCAACCCCTACAACACTGCACACTTGACTGAAAAAAGTGCACAAACCTCCCTCTAGACTCCCCCGCAGAACCACTCGCGAACCAGCTCTCGCTTTTGTGTGTGTCCTACCCGCGTCACGTCGACTACAGCATTGGCAGCAGACGGAAGCGAAGCCCCGAGAGCACGATTGCCCCAATCCACCCATTCAGATCCCGTACTCGGTTCGTGAACAAAAATGATCGAAATAAGGATCCGATCGCAACTAGCACCCGGTTCACACACTGGCTGCAATGGGTGAGATTTAGCAGAGTAAGCGCTACGGGTACCGCTGCCATTGCTTCGGGGTGTGTGTGTGCAGCGTGTCAGGTTCGATTGTAGGGTGGTGTGGATGCGAAAAACGATGGATTCTTAGTGCTGGGTTGCAGGTCTACGGTACTGCTGATAGTGAGGTTTATGTAGGTGTGGTTGTGAAGTAGGGAAGACAATCGTATTTTGCACCCCCCCCCCCCGCG
>JALPSE010000012.1:19325-73896 GCA_030558545.1 Bipolaris gigantea
CGGTGTAGGTAAAAGGTCTGTAGTAGCGCATGTTTTCTACACAAAGGGCGAAAGAGTTGCACCTAGACCGAGTTGTGAGATATGCAAACAAAAATTAGTAAATAGAATAAGCGAGGAGGAAATTACGGTGGGCTAATATATGTATAATCTGGACCTTTTATTGTTACTACAGAAGATCCCATTCTTTTTGTTTCCAGCACGTTATTTCCGCTCTAAGAATTCGTAAGATCAGCCATGGCACCCAACCATTGACATATGGCCGTCGAGAACGTCATTATCCCGTGTGGCCCGAACATGTGTTGTCAAAATGAATAGCACACCGCATATTCAAATGACACGCACCCTAAGCCCATCAACCATCATAAAGAGACTCGCGATCATCGTCCACCTGGACAGCATGTCCAGCAGCAAACTGTTCCTGGAAATTTCCTTCGTCCTCAATATGCACTGGATTTCTCATTTGCTCATCTTCTTCTTCTTCCACGTCACTCTCCGGTCCTTCGCCATCACTGATCTCAATGATTTCCAGCGCCTTGGCTTTCTCAGATAAGCGAAGGTAAATGTCACCGAGGTGCTCAGATTGCTGTATGTCGAGCATACCTCTTGTACCCAGTGTGAGAACCATCATGAGACCGTGGCAAGCAATCATCTTTGAATTCTCTGCAGGAGGAAGTAGCTCTTCAAAAGTGAGTTCTTCAGCATCGGTCGCAACATCCGTCTCTATCTGCGCACGAGTTCGCTTTTCTTTTATCTTCTCGCGTATATAGATGATGAAGTTTTCGCCTTCGATGGAAAGTATTTTGGGTAGCTGTGAGTCGGTATTTGGAAGAGCTGCTACATCGGGAAAATCTGAGCTGAGTCCTGGAAGCCCAAATTCATCAGTGGCATAATCCGCATAGCTTGTAAGATTATTCAAATCGAATGAGATGGACTGGCCTCGTCCATGCAGTGGAGAAGCGGATACCAGGCGACCTCCATGTCTTCCTGGATCGGCTGAACTAGTCATGCCGATACGCCTACTGCGAGGAATGGCTGATGAGCTTCTAGCAGAAGCACTCATGTTCCATGGCATTGCAGAAAAGACGTGTTGGTCATCAAGAGCAGATACCGGTTCACGAGGCAGTTCAACTGCAACTTCGTCGTCTCCAAGAGGCAGAGGAAATCCTTCATCATCGGCACCTCGAGCAGCCTCAGGCTCGCCGCTCTTTTGGCGTACACGACGTGCCTTTTCTTGCGTAACATCGTCGATACCGCTATCGCGATCGTGCTTATGCCCGGCTACTTTGCGACTCATACCAGTGATAGCCTCGAATAGTTTGTCTCCCATGAACATATCGAACGGATTATAACCTTCGCGCCCAGGAATACGTTGGCCGATACTACCTAGTCCAGATCCCCATACATAATGCTCAGCATTCTTCTTTGCTTGTGTCAAGGCACGATTGTGAATCTTTTGTTTAATAGCAGTCTTCATGTTCTTGAGGTAGTTCACGCCCCAGTCTATTAAGTCCTTGTTACGAAGTTCCGTTGCTGTATCTGCAGGGATGGCGCGCGGAACTCGATGTCGGCGCATAGGAGCGGTAAAGGTTTCCGATGATTCTACCACTTCTGAAGACTGTTGAGACTGTAGCGCGCCATCCGAGGAATAAGCGCCGCCTTCAGGAAGAGCGTCGTCTTCGCTGGGAAGCGCAACATGCATCTCATCATCGGGCAACTGATATATATCAGTATCCATTGTATATGCTTCTGGTAACATGTAAAGATAGAACGTAAAGAAAAGCCAAAAAATGAAAAGGATAAGAGAAAAAGGAAATGGAAACGTGGTCTTTGAGGCGTGGTTCTACAGGTAAGGTAAAGTTTTCGCGTCAACGAGCTGATTGTCTTGGGAACGTGGAGAACTAGTCGCAAAGCCGCAGTCATAATCCGGGTGAAATGTGAAAAGATATAATATGACTCACCCGACCAAGACCTTGTTGTCCCTGTGTAGATTCCTTTCTCAGCTTGTCATTCTGTCCAGCACCCCTAGACCTGGACGCATGTGCAGACATAGCAGGGGTTCGGGGCGACACAGTACTTGGCGACAGCTGAATTATTTCTCCATCATCACCGAATTCAAAATCCGGATCCTCAATTTCGATTGTGTCGCCAATTCCAAGCACGACACTGGGTTGGCCAATGCTGCTTATTCCATAGTCGCCTTCGAGTCTAAATCCGCCCGGAGTGACGGGGGAAGAAGTAGGGAGAACGAGGCCGCCTGCACTCCCAACATGAGAAGAAGATGAATATAGCTGAGAGCCAAATGGTGTTAGAGACTGGGACTCGCCTGAGTGTGCTATGTCGAGGTTGAAGTTGGAGTCTAGATCAGCGAGTAATTCTGGTGGAGGAGGAGCAAAATCGGGCAGGAACGAGGGATCATCTTGGAGAATGAGTTGATCTGGACTAGAGTATATCTGTTAACTGACTGTCCTCGAAAGGAGTGAACGATGATTTTTTACTTGGCTTTGCCGGCAGTAGGATCAAGCTCGGTATTCTGAACTGTCCGTAAGGCCATTCTTAGAGCAAGTTGAGCATTCTGTGCGTCCGAAAGGATATATCCACACTGCTGTAGGTACACTCGCGATAGTCCATATCTGTATGCGTCAAGAATGCTGCGTATGCTGCCCGGCGAGCAGAGTGACTTACAACAAGTTCCCCTGCAGACGTAGAGCCAGGGGGGCTACTGGATCGATGATGGTCTGGCATGCTTTGGATACATCAACGTCGAGGATTTGCTTGCGGTTAATGCGCTTCAGGCTCGATTTGGCACCCAGAGTTGCAACGAGCCTGCCGTTTCTGTCAGTCAAAGGAAGGAGCAACTATCAACTATCATGACTAACCACACAGTCGCCACACCATATTTACGTGACGTGAGAACTTCAAAAGTCAGTTTAGTCTCCGGGTTGGAGCTGTGCAAGGAAGCCTACTCTCGTGACTGTAAAACATAGTGGCGATGACTAAGACATAGAAGGAAAGTGTGAAGCGATAGGGGGATACAGCAAAGAAGGAAGAGGTAAACTGTAGATAAAGAAGCGTGAAAGAAGGTCTACGGGATTTTTGCAGAGAAAAAAAGAGAAGTACTAGACGCGGGCGTCGTGAAGCTTGGCAACACGTTTCGACGCGTTTTACGACGCGGAGTGAATTGGACGCGAGGACATGAACAAGACCGATCGGCCAATATCTATTAATGCAAGTCTAGAAGTCGTGCCCTCACTACTCACAGGTCACAGAGTATCGCTCATAGCGCTTTCAGCTAGGTCAATGCCAGTGTCATGCGTCATCCATCGCTCAGCCCACGCTTCTACTTTGCCATATGGCAACAATAGTATCCTGAACACTATCTATGGAGTCAGTCGTCGATTGATTCTATGCGTCTCCCATCGGCACGTCGTCCTCAATGACCGGCAAGGGGACGGCGCGGTAGAGGAGGATAAGGGCCGAATGGCTTTGACCTATGCCAATGTCAGTCACGGATCGTGCCCAAATGGCGGAAACACTTACCTCCGCCAGAGAGGGTTTGTATCCTTTCAGAATCAACTTCGGAAACCTTCTCGTCATTGAACCACCACCACTTGCCATCCTCCTTCTTTCGCTTTCCGGTGACTGGATCCTTGGCTCCCTGCTTCTTGACAAAGGACGTGTAGTGACCACTGTCAGCACTGGCGCCCTGGTGGGTAATGACACCTCTCAGCTCGTAGAGACCCGTCTGGTTGGCCCCTTCATCAGCTGCCATTTTGGGGTCCACAAGTGCGAGGAGCTCCTTCTTGGCAGCAACGATCGATGCGATACGTTCGGCTTCGACTTGAGCATCGGTCTTGTACTCGATATCCTCCATCTTCGCATCCTCAGGCTTGTTGGCTTCCTCCTTCTTTTCTGCGACTTCCTTCTTCTTCTGTAGAGGTTCCTTGGAAGCAGTAGGTTCAGTGTCATTCTCCTCGCCAGCCCTCATGCGCTTTTGTCGCTTGCGGGCGCGCTCAAGATCCTCCTCCTCCTTGCGGACATCGCGAATCTTGTCACGAATGGGGACAAGAGCCTTCCTCAGTTCGTCAGTGCAGAACTCTAACGCGTCCAGCTCTTCTGGGAAGGTGACCTTGCGCATGATCTTTGCCTTCTTGTTGGTGTCTCGTCGCCAGTCAAAGCGTACAAAGTGGACTGGAAGGTGTTTGGGCAGGCGTGCAATCTTGGAAGTCTTCGTGTACATGGCATTTCGTCCCAGAACTTCTGATCGCTTCTCAATCTTCTCCTTCAGGCCTGCGGCGAGACCATCTCGGAGGTGGTTCGTCTCGACATTGATGTGGCAGTTGAGCTTGAAGAATAGGTCCTCGCTGTGAACTGCCTCCTCGCCACCCTCTTTTGCTGCAGGCTCGTCGCACTCCATGACCGACTCGAATCTTCCCGACATATACTTGTCAATCCAAGACATGGCCTGCTTGTCCGCACCTGACGCATCCTTTTCGGTGACCTTGAGCTTTTGTCGCAATTGCGATACTATCTGTGACCAAGCTTCTTCGGCATCCTGCTGTGCATAGCCATGACCATCTTTTGCTTTTTGTGCGAACTGAGGAAAGGCGGTTCTGAGCGCGTTGAGGAACATGAGCGGAGGGAACCCTTGCTGGGTCTCAGACATTTGCTTGAACAGATCGCGGAGGGAGCTCGTGAGGTCAGTCGAGGCGCCGAGACCACCGAGGCCGAATTGGCTGAGTTGCTGCGCGGAGCTGGATGAACCGGCGTCGTTGCTGTATGTCATCAGTATGGCACAGACAAAATTTCGGGGAAGATATACCTTGCAGAGTACCGCAGAAGCTCTTCCTGAAGTTCTGGGATGGACCGGAGCGTCTGGAGTGTAGAGTTCATATAGCAGGTGTTGCCCAGGTTTTGGAGGCCAGCAGGTGTGGCGCCTTCGAGCTGCGCGGCTTCTGCCTCGTCCATATCCTCCAAGAACTTGGTGGGAACTTTGGGCTTCTCAATGACGACTCCGGTGCCCGAAGGCGTTCCCATCATCATCAGAGTCTGGCCGGGCTTGAGGCCCAGTTTGGACATATCGGTGTCATCTTTGAGCTGTCCACCCTTGACAATGACTTTCTGGCGCTCTGGCTCAACTCCGGTTATAGAGAATAGCTGGTACTTGAATGTTTCGCCGTTGGAGGTGGTATCCACTTCGACCTCGTGCTTCTTGCCCTGATGCTTTACGATTACTACAAACATTCAAGTCAGTACACAAACGATCCAAAAGCGCCGGTAAATCACCACACACCCGGTATGGACGCCATGATATCTCCTCGACTACTGTGCAAAGAAGGTGTAGAGGGTGTCGGGTGCGAGGGCGAAAGAAGGAGTTATAATGCAACCGTGGGGCGACATGTAATGGTCGACGGCCGAATCATGAGGAAGAGGTGCCGTGCCAAGCTCAGCCGCCGCCCGGAGCTCCAGCCCCACTAACAACCACCTGCAGGCAGCGCCAACTCCCCAGTGCTGGCATGTCATAGCCTGCCCTCTTCCCTTGACTGCAGTCCTGACCTCTGAACACAGGGCTGGTGCTGAGCTCGCCTCACAATGGTATGTCTTAACGGGCTTCTCTGCTGCTCGACTACTTGGGCATTGCTAACGTCCCCCAGTCCCAATCCCTCCGCCCATACCTCCAGTGCGTGCGCTCGTCCCTCACGGCCGCCCTCTCCCTCTCCAACTTTGCCTCGCAAGCCTCGGAGCGTCACAATGTCCCTGAGATTGAGGCTGCAAGCTCCCCCGAGGTCATCCTAACCCCCCTCACCGTGTCGAGAAACGAGAATGAGCGCGTATACATTGAGGCCAGTATCAACAGTGTGCGAATAAGCATCAAGATCAAGCAAGCAGATGAAATTGAGCACATTCTGGTCCACAAGTTCACACGGTTCTTGACCCAAAGAGCCGAGTCGTTTTACATTCTGCGGAGGAAGCCGGTCAAAGGCTACGACATCTCGTTCCTGATTACCAACGCCCACACTGAGGAGATGCTGAAGCACAAGCTGGTCGACTTTATTATCCAGTTCATGGAGGAGGTTGACAAGGAGATTTCTGAAATGAAGCTCTTCGTAAGGCACCATTGTCAATCTATGGAGGGTATGGACTAACACCGCCCAGTTGAACGCAAGAGCACGTTTCGTTGCCGAATCTTTCCTTACTCCAGTATGTCTTGCCCCGCTGTCGATCACAACGAACTCTTGGCTAACAACACAACTAGTTTGATTGAGCGTACCAGGTTGACGTTTGTACATATCACGTCATTGCGGATGTCAGAACAGAAGCAGCCATGGGAGACGGACTGTGGTGGGGGGCCCAATTCGTTGGCTTGCAAGCAAGCGTGGGCGTGGAAAAGTTGCGATCCAAGCTGAGCACTCGACCGGCAATGAATACAAACACGAATCTGAATCACCTTGCTGCACATGACATGAACAGCGACGTCTTGAATGTGCCTACACAGTATGGTCTGATGGACTCGTCGGTCCGAGTCGGGCATTACACACGCATTGGAATTGACATGGTGATTTGCTCTTTATTTCATCACACTCATACATGTCTCTACGACGTTGACTGGGTGTCTCGTCATTTTGCAGCGGCTTCTCAACGCGCTTGCTACTCGCCGTCAATGCTTACAACTTGGCAAGGACGGCATCGGCACCAGAGACCTGCACTTTGTTAGACTTGGACAAGCCGAATCAATCTAGATTCAAGAAAACGTACCGAAACCTCGCCAGGGCTCTTCTCATTCTCAGCATAGATGACCTTGCCATGGTCGAAAACCATAGCCCAACGACCGTTGCGGTCGCCCATGCCAGCCTCCCAACCGTAGTTCTTGCTGAAAAACGTCTTGGTATCACTCAGAAACAGGACCTCGTCGCCCTTGACGCCATTGACCTTGCCCCATGCATTCATGACCCACGCATCGTTGGACGCAATCGTCGCGATGATGTCGACGCCCTTGTCCTTGAACTCCTTGGCCTTGGCAATGTAGGGTGGCAGGTGGTAGGCCTGGCAGCCGGGAGTGAAGGCACCGGGAACCGAGAAGACGACGACTTTCTTATCGGCCCACTCCTTGCTCGCGTCGTATTCTTGAGGACGGCCGCATGCGGTGGGGTCGCTGTCGGTGATGGGGGCCCACCTGTAGAGTGAGAGTCGCGGTTAGCATTCGTCTTTTGTAAAGCAAGGACCGAGCCGTATTTGAACGGATCGGTAAAGAGAAGCACATACTCGAACTTGACGCCCTCGGGGAGCTTGTCGCCAACCTTGAGAGGAGCCATGTTTGCAGTTGCTGTGTGTGAAAGTGTAAAGAGGTACGAAAGGTGGTTCAAAGCGGTGGAGCAAAGTTTTGTATGTTCGATTCACTCAATCCCAGGTGGAAAAGAAAGCTGGGAGAAAGAAGGCCAAGGAGCTTTCTCTACCTTAAGTACTAGCTGCCAGGAAAGGTGCGGGACCCAAGAAAAGGAGGGGCAAACCTTGCGCGCTTCACCCGCTTTTGCTTGCTCTGGCTGGCCGAAAGGCTTACCTCGACGCTTCTTGCGTATAGCTCTCGAGATGGAATAGTGGGGCAGAGACACCACGCAGCGGATACGGCTTGCTGGCGCGGAAAGTGCGACAGCTTTGGCGTCATCTGCCTGCCAAGGGGCCGTCGGTTGGCCTGACACGGTTGCAAGTCGCATATGAGCTTCCATTGAAAACTGCCTCATTCTGGCCTTTGACAAATCTTCTCGGCCCGTGAGAGCGCGGGATGCGGGTACCTGAGGGAGCAAGCTGGAGAGCTGGAGATGGGATGGCGGGGACCGCGTAGATGGATGATGCGCCCTGGATGCTGGCCCTTGGGTAAAGCTACCATAGAACCGCCGGGTTTAGAGGGCCAGCTTTGTCAATTGGAACGTGCTAGACCCTCGGAGTATTGCGCGCCTGGTTGCCTCGGCATCTGGTCCTTTCCTATGCACTGTATGCGCTAGATGGGTGTCTGAAATGGGTTGCTGCTTCGAGAAGCTTCCCTTTGCTATCGATATCGAAGTGGGTCGCGGGGTCGGTCCATTGCGATCGGCATGAGCGCGTGGTAGAGGGCGCGGCAGGGAACGACAACAACGACAATGCTCTAGGCTTTGGATTCAGGAATGACTGTGGATGCTAGTCGTATGCAGAGTGCTGAGGAAACCATAACCTGATCATTTGGGAATGATCAAGGCGGCATTATTGTCTGCACTAGGCATCCAACCATCCCGATGCGCCGATACCAAACAAGAGTTCGGCACGTCCGCGTGAGACTATGTATCCATATCACGGCAAGTTGGATAGTCTATAATTTGGTCCAAATGGACTCGAAAATCTCCAAAACTCATCTGGAGTAATTCAATCTGATCGAGCCATGTCCCTTGCATCGCCATTCACCAACGAAACCGCCCATGCAAAGGTCAAAAAGGCCCAGGACATGTGGAATACCTAGCACGCTGGCATATGTTTACGATTCTGCACCATCTAGTTGTTGTGGAAATCCCCAAGTCATCGCCCAGGCCTACGCCCCCGACTGTGTGTGGTGCAATCCATCATCGTTCCTCGTAGGCACGACAGCTATCGAGGACCTCTTGGCCAAGAAGTGGGAGAGGGAGAAAAGCCATCGGCTACGCAAGGAGCTTTTCGCATTTACTGACAACAAGACTGCAGTGCACTTCTGGTACGAGTTCCAGGACTCCCATCGTGGCATCAAGTGGAAGCGGTGCTACGGTCTCGAAGACTGGACCTTCGCCGAGAATAAGAAGATGCGGAAGCGGCAGATGAGCGGCAATGATATCGATATTGAGGAAGCTGCTAAGTCCTCTGGTGCCTACGTTCGACCGATGCAGTCCCCCAATGATATTTGCAGATCGATGGTTCAAGGACGGTGTTGATGTAAATCAAGTCCAAATTCACGAAGCTCATTGGTGAACCCGTCTATTGCGCTATCCAACCTAGTGGGGTATCTTGTTGATTCGGTAAAAAAAAAACAATTCTAGTGTGCACTGAGTCTGTCAAAGGCCCTATGCAGGAGGGGTATCATGAATAACGACGAGAATGAACTTGGGATCTGGTCGTAGATTAATACACAGCACATGGCAATGTGTGCGACTTTCGTACCTGGTACAATGACCAGCTCATTCTTCTTGGTTCGCAACCGCAAAAGCTTCACTTCGTCCTCCTTGTCTAACTCATCGACAAGACTTCCCGCTGCGGCCAAGAATGACCATACCGAGCTCGCGACATCTTCCGCGCTATGAATCCCGCTGTCCTTTCTTCCATTCGCGTAGCTCTCGGATGTAGATTCTCCAGAAGCCGGGAGAGTACTATTTGGGTTTGCCGATGAGCTTTTCGAGATGAGGCCAGAGGTGCGTATTATGTTGCCATTTTCGCGCGACAATATGAGAGTGCTCTGCACGCCAGGCTTCTGGCTCAAGCGGGTGAGCAATGCAAGTGTTTCGTCTGGCTGGGTCATCAGTTAGTCAACCAGAGTTGCAAAAGAAGCTATATACTACATACCGCGTTTTGGGCCATATTCAGTGAAACAGGACAAAGAGGTGGGGTAAGAGATGCGGTCGCCGTCAGCTTATTGCCAATGACATCGGCGGACAAGTCCGCAGCTGGACCCTGCCAAGCCATGTCCTTCTTAGGCCTCTTTCGCACTAGCGGCATCCATGGGTCTCTAATTTTCCTGCTGCTTAGACTCGAGCGTGCGCCTCAACATCATTGCTGTTATCGATTCCAGGTTTCTTCTCGTCTTGAACCTATTTTTCGTAGTCGCCTGCCGGCAAAATACCCAAATAACCTACAAGACACGACTCGAACGGCATCATGACCGCGAGCTCGAAAAAGAAGAAGGAAAGCAAAAAGAAGGATTTCCAGGTAGTGAAAAATCAATCTAGTGTTCTTATCTCTATAGCTCACAAAGCTTAGAAACCGAAACTAAAGGTTGGAAAAGCGAAACCCAAGGCGGCAAATGCAACAGACACCAGTTTCCGCGCAAAGTGTAAGATGCGCGACAGCCGGGATTGCGAAAACTACTAAGACCCATTAGCAATTGCGTTGAAACAACAAGCTCTCTCCACTAGTGCTCCGACTCTAGAGGCGCAATGTGCCCACCATCTAGGGCTACTCAATCACAAGGCTGATTCGCAGCGTAAAGAATCGCTGGCGTTTCTAACCTCAGCAATCACTAGCAATCCGCCCACAGCTCCATTACCACAACCGTCATCTATCATCATCCCTACGGCTCAACGCCTTATTCTAGATGGTACAAAGAGTGTTCGCCAGCAGCTACTCAAACTCTTGCAAAGTTTACCACCAACGGATATAGCAGGTCATGCAGATCAGCTACTCCTCCACACAAGAGCTGCTATGACGCATCTAGCAACCGAAATCCGTCTGTTTGGTCTCGATGTGCTTGAATGGCTGCTTCAAGTTGCAGGCGACGAAGTGGTCAGTTGCGTCGGTGGTTGGGTAAAAATGCTGAAATGCTTCCTCAGTCTACTCGGTTGGCAGAGCGACGCAGCAAGCAAATGGTCGACAGGGAGGTCATATGGGAAAGCTGATACGAAAATGCAAGTGAGACAGATGAGCTTGTTGAATTCATTCCTTCGCACTGGACTCTCACATACGCAATCGGCAACTACCATTGACATGGGCGCAAACGATTTTCCACTTTGGCACACCCAGCACCACATGCTATCAGAACGGTCCAACGTCTATGCACATCTCAACCTATTTGGCGCCGCAAGAGATGAAGAAGCAGAGATGTACCAAGACCGCGAGGACCGGCAAAGGGTGTTCCACGAGCGTGCCGAGGCTGCAATCGCTGCAGGTTTGGAGGAAGCCATAAAGGCTGGTGGGGAGCTGGGCCGTGCGGGCGCGCAACTTCGAAAGGTCACTAGGGAGGGGATGGCAGACTTCTATCGCGAAGAGTTGATGCCTTGAACACAGAGGGTTTCTTCTTCGCGAAATCGACGCAGTTGATACAACGGCTGATATCAACTACGACAGACTGGGCCAAGACAGCCAGAACTGTCAGCTCTAGCTGTTGCCTGGCACATATTTCCGGTACTACATAATCCCTGCGCTTCGCAGCGCACATGAATCTATTGTGGATGTCGAGTTCCTTACCTCGGATCCGGACATCGCATGCACACAAGCATCACTGCTTGGCTGGGAAGGTGGCAGTCTAGTATGGGATTGAGACTGGAATTAACGCTATCAAATAAAGAGCCAAGACACTCGATTCAATTCGGCCTTCCTGGATACCAGAACACATACTGGGAGTAGCCGGTAAGCAATACTGCATTGAGGCGGTGAAGAGTGGGAAATATTACATATGAAGAGCACTGGCCGGGAGGAGAATAGGCTATTCGGTGTCACAAAGGAGAAGACAAACAGTAGTAGTAACCAGATGACAGCATCCACAGAGGTGCTCTATCTAGCTTTAGTGGATGGATGTAATAGTGAACCAACACACTCAGTCTGCGAAGATGAGATGCATTTCGAGATATCGGCTGACGCCAGGACCAGCTTCATACTGACTTGGCGTAATACCAACCCGCAGTTTGGTCAATTCTGGGGTGCATTGCTGAACAGTGTGAATACCAGATGCAGAATACTCTCGGGCGCAAGGGAACCAATCGGGTTCAGCCGGACCGACAGTGCGCAAATGGCGGGTGTTGGAGCTGCAGCCTTGATTGACGTCAGGACGCTAGTCATGCTAAGTACGTACGCGAGACGCGCCCAGTCGAAACATCGCTGGAACAATTCCAGCCTCGGTGGAAATCGTACTACTGGCCACACTGATATACTTGCGATACGCCAGTCTGTTTCTTTCTTTGCATCTAGGAACACTGCGGTACTCAGACCATATACCTTTGCTTTCGCCGGGTCCGCAAACTCGGATTTTTTAGCCACGTAAACGAAACCCACCCCAGCGATAACAGAATACATTCTCACGACAAGATGTCGATGATATCGCAGACGCTGCAAGGTGCAGCACTCAGCGTAACGTCCAATGTACTTGCACAAGCTATATCATCCTACAAAGACGACGTACGCACTGTTGTCGAATTCCTTTTGTGAAAGCCATGCAATTGACATTTGCCCTAGACGCCCTTTGCTCTCAACTACCAATCCGTACTCAAATTCGTCGTCTTCAGCGTCCTCAGTACGCCACCCAACATCATTTGGCAAGGTTTCCTTGAAGATCAATTCCCCACAAATGTCCCGCCAGCGCCGGCTTCCACCTCATCCGAGAAATCCGCGTCCAAACCCGAGCTTGCGAAGGCTACCATGAGTAGAAGAAATGTTTTGATCAAGTTTATCCTTGATCAAACAATTGGTGCTTTTGTCAATACACTCATGTTCGTGAGTTATATGGCATACGTTAATGCGCAGGGTGAACCGGGCGTAAACGTTTCAGATGTGGTTACTAGCGATTGCATCAACAAGACGTGGCCTATGATGAAAGATGGATACAAGTTCTGGCCGGCGATAAGTCTTGTTAGCTTCCTGTGGATTCCGGTCGATAAGAGGATTGTTTTTGGAGCCTCGGTGGGTGTTGTGTGGGGTATCTATCTTAGTCTGGCTGCGAACGCATAGTTCCGGCTATGAGAGCTTCATCCATACCTTCGGACATGAAGTCACAACCTTACGAAGAGGCTCTGTATGTGTCAGTACTCAATCAATCATTCGAATATTTCCAAATTTTCCGGTTGAATCATATCCCAGTGAAAGATCTCTTTCGAAGTAATTTTCGTTACTTCTCCGGTAGCGACGCTAAATTTGCATCCCAGAGCCATTGCCAAATCTTAAGCATCTGTCTTATTGACCTCTGCAGCCACTGACGGACTTTAGGATGGTAATCTAGTACATTTAGCGGGCTTACAAGGACGGTATCTGTCATGTTGACCCACACAGATACATGGCGCAATCCCAATGGATCTAGCATCGCTAGAGCACGGGCTGATGTATATCAACAGAACATTCAAGATAGCCAGTGAGAACAGAAAGACCAGCACATGTCGAGTGCATGACCACAGCGTGACGGTGCAGCCGTGGTGAGCGTCTCTGCCGACGCGAACGAAATCCACTAAATATCATTAAACCGACTGGAGGCCTTGCCATCACCACAATAGAGTGGGAAGACAGCTCGGATAGATCCACAGCAACCAATTCAGCAGATCAGAGATTCAAAGGTTGACTTCCAGCACTCCGACTTGGTCCAACCCGTCATCTACTGGTAATTGTACAGCGGACATGTCCATAAAAAGGACATGTCCTACATCCCCACGGCATCTCCCACACACTCGCTCTCTATTCTTCGTATTTTTGTTTTTCATAGTATACAATGGACACTGCCCCTTCGCCAGCCGTGTCCGGCTACCAGAACCCATATAGGGGGGAATTCTTTCGATCACGGCGCGTCAAGCCTGAAGACGTTCAGCAGCCGTGGCTTGACAAGAAGCATCCCAGACAGATATGGGTTACCATCTTTCCCCTCCTTGGTCTGGTTCTTGGCTTGGCCGTAACAGGAATACTCATCTGGGATGGATTGAGGTCCGTTGCGCAGCACGGCTACTGCGAGATTCTCAACGACAACTTCACTTCTTGGAATGAAAGTCTTTGGACAAAGGAGGTCGAGCTTGGTGGCTTTGGGTAAATGAAGTCGCCTAGATGTGTTACAGCTCGTGACTGACTTCGACTTTCAGTAATGGGCAATTCGAGATGACTACCAGCACACACGAGAACGTCTTCATTGACAAGGGCGAGCTCGTGATAACGCCTACCATGCAGAATGAGGAATTCATTATGCAAGACCACATCATTGATCTCCGCGGTCACGGCTGTACTGGTCTTGCCTGGACAGACTGCTTTGCATCTACTAATACAACAAACGGTACTATTGTCAACCCTGTCAAATCCGGTCGCATCAACACCAAACTTGGTGCCTCGATCAAGTATGGACGCGTTGAGGTTGTTGCCAAGCTGCCCGCTGGAGACTGGCTGTGGCCATCCATCTCCATGTTGCCCAAGGACAGCGTGTATGGCCCATGGCCCCGTTCTGGTGAAATTGATATTATGGAGTCGCGTGGAAACGCGCCTGGCTATGAGCAGGGTGGAAACAACATTGTCTCCAGTACGCTGCAGTTCGGTCCCGACTCCAACCACAATGGCTGGTGGCGCAATAATGTCAAGCGAAAGGCGCTGCACACCACGTATGCGGCTGGATACAACACTTTTGGTGTCGAGGTTCGTCTCATCATTTACATGAATTCTAGCATAGTGAGGCTAACCCGAAACCCAGTGGTCCGAGAAGTATATCTTTACGTATATCAACACACGCCTTCTCCAAGTCATGTACACGCATTTCGACGAACCATTCTGGAAGTACGGTAGCTTCCCTCTAGCCGATGCTAACGGTACTCGTCTTGACAACCCGTGGGCGCACACCAATAGCAATACATCGCCCTTTGACCAGGACTTCTACCTCGTCATCAACCTGGGTGTCGGATCAACAAACGGCTGGTTCGAAGATAGCAAGAGCGGTAAGCCCTGGATCGACAGGAGCGCCCGTGCTAAACTCGATTTCTGGGAGGCGAGAAATCAATGGCTGCCTACGTGGAAGGAGGGTGGGCGGATGAAGGTCAAGAGCGTGAAGATGTGGCAGCAGAAGGGATACAACGGTTGCAAGAATTGAGTCTTGGATTATTCAACTAGAGGGGAATTGTCGAACTCGCTTCTTTTTTGTCGCGACTTGGGAATCAGTGGCTTACTTGCGTTTACCATGTCTTGGCATCACTGCATCTAGGCTATAGATTCGCCGACTAATACGTGCTCATGATACACATTGCTAATATAATTGTTCATCTCTCCTCGCCGAAATTCATCCAATGTCTTTCTGAAGGAAACTGAGTTTGATACCCCTGTAATAGGCACTCGACTGGTTCTACGCAGCGTGCTGCATGCAGTCTACTCACACACCACAAGCACCGGCAACTTCCAATTCGAAAAGATCCAACCCCCAAACAAATACAGTTTTAGGCAACCATCCAAATGCAACCTGAAGAGATTTTCAGGAACATAGCAAGTCAGCAGCAGAACCCCGAAGATCTACACCTCTACCTGCTATCGCGTTCGGAAGGTGGCTTTGACGCCCGGCTTACCCGTTTGGGCTATCACAACAGCAAACTCTCCACTTCGGAGACGCCTTATCGTGAGCACCACCTCCAAGTCCGATGTTCGCTCTGACTCTTTGAATATAGTCTTCAGTTCCGAAACATTTCGATATAGTAACAAAACTCATCCATTTTTCAGTTATCATATTGGCTGGAAAATACTGGAAAAATCACAATCATCCCAAAATCTTTCCCCTCTTTACACCACACCAGTATAGTCTGACCAAGGACACGACCAGTATATCCCTCTCTACCACTCCAGACGCAACCATGCCCTACGCCCCCAAAATTGGCAATCCCATCGCCTCGCTAGACACCCCCTCCATGATTGTCGACCTCGACATCATGGAATCCAACCTCCAAACCCTAATGTCGCAACTCCTCCCCACCGGCGTCTCCATCCGCCCCCACCTCAAGACCAGCAAATCCTCCATCGTGGCCCATAGGATGGTCGCCGCCGGCGCAAAAGGCGGCTGCGTGGCCAAACTCTCCGAAGCCGAGGTGATGTGCTCCAAAGGCTTCTCCGACCTGCTCATTACATGCGAAGTCGTTGGCGGCGCCAAAGTCGCGCGGCTAGTCGAGCTTGTCGAGCAGTATCCTCAGGTCAGGATTGTGGTGGACAGCGTGCAAGGCGCTGCTGCTATTGATGATGCGCTTGCGGACCGCGGGTTTAGAGCAAAGGGGGTTAAGACGCTGCTGGATTTGGATGTTGGGCTGCATCGGACGGGCGTGCAGCCGGGCGTGCCAGCAAAGGAACTTGCGGCGTTTGTGGCGCAGAGCAGGCATTTGGAACTGATTGGGGTGCAGGGGTATGAGGGGCATTTGCAGCATGTGCATGGCCTGGAGGCGAGGAAAGAGGCGTGTTTGGAGAGTATGAAGGTGTTGGTTGAGACGGCGGAGGCGCTGAGGCTGGAGGGGCATACGATTGATGTTGTTACTACGGGTGGGACGGGCACGGCCGAGTTTTGTGCGAGGGTGCCTGGGGTCACCGAGGTGCAGCCTGGGTCGTTTCTTTTCATGGATACGGATTACAGGAATGCGGTGGGCGGGCAGAGTTTCAAGCAGAGCTTGACGGTTTTGTCGACGGTGCTGAGCAAGCAGGGGCCTAATGTTGTTACGATTGACGCCGGGTTGAAGAGTTTGACGACGGACTCGGGGCTGGCCGAGTGCAAGATGCAAGGGTATGAGTATGGGGTGTTAGGGGATGAGCATGGGAGCCTCAGGTGGGAAGAGGGAAAGGCGAGTGAGTTGAGGATAGGGGATAGGGTGGAGATGATCCCGAGCCATATTGATCCCACAGTCAATCTGCATGATGTGTATTGTGCGCACCGGAAGGGGGTCATTGAAGAGATTTGGCCAGTTGACACTCGGGGGTGTGTGCAGTAGGGTCAGTAGTTGGAAGTGTAATATACAACACGAATTTCGCTACGAGACAATCGGGGCTATAATACAACATGTCGAAATGCAAATGAAAAAAAATGAATTGAGCCAAACATGTTCCTAGCTTTTCCCTCCAGAATATCCGGTAAATGGTCCTTACTATGGCCCGAAATCTAGCAGGTTGTTTTTCAGATCCTTGGCCGGTATATTTGCGAGGGGATCTTTGTGATCAAACGCCCATCCCGACCGTTCAGCTCGAGTCATCTTGGTAATATCGTACTGCTCCCCACCCATTATTGGGTATCGGCTTTTCTTGTATGCCTTGAAGACCTTGACCCAATTCCAGACATCATCTTCTCTCTTTGTATTCTTCCCTCGACTGCTCTTCGCATTCGACGATCCAGATGCCTTGCCCATTGCTTTTGGGTGCTCATTCTCCTTTCCATTGTCTTCTTCCCGTAGTAACTTCAATACGGGATTGTCATCGTACATCCCAGGGAGACTGGCTACAGAATTTGGCGCATCAGCTTCCTCGTTGTAATTGTTCACCTTCTTCAGCTTCTCAATCCGTAGCTTTGTCGTCGACAGGCCCCTGGCTGGATCCAGATTGCCCTTCTCGAAGTAGCTTACGGCGTGCTTGCGCCAGGCTACACAGTCACCCTCAACACCATAAGCAGGAAGGTCGTACGATACCTCCATGTAATAGGCGATGACGAGGGTCAAATCGATAAAACGTGAGTCTGGCTTGAGTTCGCCCGCCTTCTCTACGGCCGCAAGGGTTGTGATTAAAGCACAACCAAGAAGACCAACGAGCATTAGTACATCTTCACCTTCGCCCTGGACAAGTTGGCTAACGCAGTCCGCTTCATTGAGCCATAAACCCACGGCACTAATGATGACCCACATCTCTTCTAGGCGTGTAGGCCCTCTTGATTGATAGGCCTTGTTAAACTCGATCATCTTTAGATTAATTAGCGTGCGACAGTTACGCATGTTCAACACGACATTACATACCATGTTCTCTCCAATCTCAACTATACCCCAACTTGTCCAATCGGTGTAAACGTGCATGCCAAAGTCGTGAGGGTCACAGTATTCAGCTTTTTGGACTAGGAAGTTTCTCTTGAGCCACGCACTCCACATCATGACCCACTTGCGTCCTGGATGGTTCTCGGGTGGGGACATGTAGACACCGTCTTGCTTTTCCTGCTCCCATTTGGGTTTGTACAGCTTGTCATAAACATCTTCCTCTTCGACGTGGGCCGACGGATTGGTGGACCATGTGAGCCAGTTCTCGCCCTCGACATCGAAGAGGGGGCGAGGGATGCAAACATAGTCATATGGTGCTAACTTCTCAAGTTCTATCCGCTTGGTCGCGTTCTGGCTCTCGTCACTCGCATTGTCCGTGCTCTTGCGCTTATTGTTTTTGCGCGGACGCACAGATTCAAAGGCAGAGTCAGAGCTGTCGCTGTGGGCATCTTGCGTGGACACGCCAGATGTGCGCAAGTCCTTCTGTTTCTTCGCTGGAGGCATGCTTGTTGATGATATCTGGGACAAAAGATACAAAGTGTCGATACGAAGAAGTACACAATGGTTCTCTTGAGGTGCAGGTGCGCATCATGAGATTAGACGGTATATATTGGCTAGTTAATGACATCAATATGCCACGTCATCGCGAGCTTGAACCCCTAGTAACAATCGCGAAACATTCATGACAACATGTGTGTGAATCGCGGTGTCGGGGCTCCATGCCGCGGCTACAACAGATTTTGTATGTTACGGAAAAAAGTAGAGCCCCAAAGTCAGGTTGCATATGCTGCTTTTCAAATCACCATGGAAAATTACACTCAGGCGTCCCACGGAACAAAAGAGACACAGACGCGTCCAAGATACGATCCAAAAAAGCAAAGACGTGTATACATGCCATCGCCGACGTCACGGCAGCAAAAAGAAGCGAAGCTGTCCCGTGCCAGACTCGAACTGGCGGCCTTGGGATTTCTACTCTCAGAGTAGTCATAGCATGGAGGATATGAGACCCACGTGATAACCAACTACACCAACGAGACTTGCGCGAACCGTCGTTCGCGTTGGTGATACTTCGATGTAAAAGTCTGGGAAAATTATGATTATATTTCGTACATTACTCATTCCTGGTAAGTTGACCACTCCGACCTCGGCCCGCATTCCATGTGCAGCCCAAAATTTTGGGCGTTGCGTTACGCCTTACCAGTCATGCCTCAACAAGCACTCCAATGCTAATTGTTTCACTCTACCTTTCCTCTTCTTGTTTATCATAGTGTTTGTTATTCGCAATGGCTGCACGATTTGTCTCCAGGAGGGTTTATATCCCGTTACGTGCGCCGCGCATAAATGGCACGTCTGCGCGATTTGCTTCAACAGCGGCTGGGCTGAAAGGTTCAAGCCTGCCACAAGATGTCTTAGACTCGATAGCTGTGAGCCCACCATCAATTCGCAGTATATCATCTTGTGTGACTTACACTTTCTAGCGCGATGCGTCGTTGCCAACGCCTGATCCGCCTGCCACTTCGAAGACTGCAGGTCTAGTCAACCAGCAACTGCCGTATATGGTCCCGACTTATGTTCGCCCGCCACCAATGTTCGAAAAAGGAGAAGGATGTTACATGTGGGACATTGAGAACAGGAGATATCTTGACTTTACATCTGGTATCGCTGTTAATGCTTTGGGACACTGCGATGCTGGCGTAGCGCAAGTCATTGGAGAGCAGGTAAAATATGCGACCCTAACGAATGCTTGAAATCGACTGACATTGACATAGGCTAAACAACTGATTCATACTTCGAATCTTTATCACAACCCACACACAGGCCTTCTCTCGAAACAGCTCATCCAACTCACGCATGCGACCGGAGGATTTGCTAGCGCAACCCGCACATTCATATGCAACAGCGGTTCCGAGGCAAATGAGGCTGCCATTAAGTTCGCGCGTAAAGTGGGCAAGTCTGTTTCTCCAAACAAAGACAAGCATGAGTTTGTTTCGTTCCACAACTCGTTCCACGGCCGTACTATGGGAAGTTTGAGCGCAACGCCCAATCCAAAATATCAAACTCCATTCTCACCTATGATTCCCGGGTTCAGGTACGGAAAGTTCAACGATGTCGACGCTGTCAATGAGTTGGTCACAGATTCAACATGCGGCGTCATCGTTGAACCTATCCAGGGAGAAGGAGGAGTAAACGTAGCGACACCTGAGTTCCTTGTTGCATTACGAAAGCGCTGCACGGAAGTTGGTGCCGTCCTTATATTCGACGAGATCCAGTGCGGTCTCGGACGAACAGGCACCTTCTGGGCTCACGGCGGCTACCCCAAGGAATGCCACCCTGATGTTGTGACCACCGCCAAGGCATTGGGCAACGGTTTCCCAATTGGTGCTACCATCGTCAATGACTATGTGTGTGACCATATCAAAACTGGTGACCACGGCACGACGTTCGGAGGCAACCCTCTCGGATCGCGCGTTGCTTCATATATCCTATCACGTCTTTCTTCTCCAGAGATTCTCGACTCAATACCCGCCAAAGAGCAAGCATTCCGTAAGCACTTTAATGCTCTGCGAAGCCGTTTTCCAGGTGAGATCAAGGAAGTTAGGGGTAAGGGATTAATCCTCGGTCTTCAACTTGACACAGATCCTACGCCCATCGTCACAGCTGCCCGCGAACGAGGCCTTCTAATCATCACTTGCGGTACAAACACCCTGAGGTTTGTTCCTCCACTTGTGATTACTGAAGCACAGATCGAGGAAGGTATGCGAATTCTAGGGAAGGCAATGGAAAGTGTGTGGGTTGAAGGCGATAATGTGAAGCCTACTACAGGGCAGCAGGAGATGCGGTAGATTGTTCGAACTAGCATGGCGTATCGGCGTTTTAGGCTTGTACTCTGCAGACCGCAGAGCCATGAAAGGTATTTTATTGAGCTACAGTCTGTAGCTTTTGCTCATAGAATTTAGACTTTTTCCTATTGATACACGCTCAGCTAATCACACTAACAAAAAGCGTTACTAGCGCGAAGCATCGACACCGTGCACCTCGCAGTTGCCTTGACTCTCTTACTAGTAATGTCGACCAACAAAATATGTTTTGAAGTTCGTCTTCTCATTCTGAGGTTCAATGCTTTTAGTCCTCTGGTTTGACTAATAATCAATGTTCGAGATGAGTGAACCGGTCGTGGTTCCCAGGCTTGTCTTCTGGAACGAAACTAGTATTCCACGTAGTACTAACAAATCGCCACGAGCGGCGTCAGGCACCACGAGTAGCGAACAAGTAAATACCAAGGATTATCCCGCATCTACCACATCACGGTCCAAAACTCCACTGTCGACTGTAGCTGAGCAAATGTCGATAACCTCAGCCTCGTTAAAAGATGACCTCACTCAGAGTCTGGCTACAAAGCAGCAGGATATTGAGTGCTATATCGCTCTTGGCTGCCTTCACTTTCAAGAATCACTTCTTCCATATCATAAATCCCAAGCGGATACTGAGTGGATGGAGTTGCTGTATCACGAGCTTCCAGAAGAGGTGAGAGCAATCATTGGCAACAAGGCTTTTAGGTTGCTCGAGGCGCATTGGATACGACTCTTTCTGCACAGTTTTGCGCCTGGTACTGCTCTTTTACAGAGTTCAGTACGGGTGTATTTGATGCCAGAAGATTGGGGTCGCCGCTCCATTGATCGCAACAGCAAGATATTGAAGGCTGCCTTACGGCAACTCCTCAAATCGATTGACATATCAACAAAGGCTTGGTACGGTGACCCAGACGAAAAGGAAATACGCTACTTCGATCCCTGGGCTGATGCTGAACTTTCCTCGCTATATTATCTGTTCAACAAGTTACCATCGCCGGCACCGGTTCCACGAGAAATTCGAGATCGGTATACAAGAGCTGCTGTAAACGATCTACTGGAATCCGCAACTGTCTCAGGATGGGAAGAGTATGGCGAACAAGCACTCCCAGGGCTACGAACCAGATTGTACGCCTACCAAGCTCGTTCTGCAGGCGCGATGTTGCAGAGAGAGGCAGCACCTCAATTGCAGCTTGATCCGAGGCTAGAAGTACGTTCGTCTCCCGATGGCAAGAAATTCTACTTTGGGAGCCGTGACGGATCTTTTTTGCAAGAGCCTCAATATTACGAAACTACCCGAGGAGGGATTTTGGCAGAAAGTATGGGCTTAGGAAAGACCGTCATCTGTTTGGCTGTAATTCTGGCTAGTAAATACCATCTACCCAAGATACCCGCAGCCTACCGACCGCCGCCTCCCGTTCGCCACCACGTAGGAAAGCTATCAGCTATGGCGGCGTCTATTCTTGGGCGCTATTCTGTACCTGCACAGGGCTTTTTGGAGCAGTCCGAAACGAATGGCGCCGGAGACATGACGAAATATCGAGATGAGCTTGACCGAAACATTCCGTTCTATGAAATTCCGGCCAAACTTTCTAGGATAAATAGAAGCGCCAGGATTCCTTCACCCCGTCAGCTAATCATATCATCCGGTACCATCATTGTCGTACCGAGAAATCTTTTGCACCAGTGGCAGTCGGAGATCAAAAAACATGTGCTACAAGGTGGTCTTAAAGTATTAGTTCTAGATGCTGTGGCAAAGCGTGGGAGAAAAGTACAAAGTAACCTGTACGATGACGACAACATGCAATTCCGGAATGAGCTGCCAGTCCCCACCGAATTGATGAAGTTTGACGTACTTCTTTTTACGCGCAATCGATTTGAACAAGAGATCCAGGACGGACAGGACGATCAAGGGCGACGAGCGGTCCGTGGAGTAACCCGAGCTTGTGAATGTCTATATATCGGGGCCAGTAGGCTTCCTAACTGTAACTGTGTCAACTACGGCAAATTCTACAAATCGCCACTTAAGATGATTCACTGGTTGAGGATCATCATCGACGAGGGTCACTCATTTTCTAGTTCTTTATCAAACGCCGTATTAGTTGCAAAACAAATCGAAGCAGAGAGGCGCTGGGTTGTATCTGGCAGTAAGTAACTGGAAAGAAACCCGATTGCACTTACTGATCTTTACCTCCAGCGCCTGCAAAGAACTTGGTCGGCGTAGAGGTCGACATGGCTACCATGGAAACTGAAGGCGACACCGTATTGCAGCGCGGGCTTGCTATTGAGCAAAGAAAGTCGTTCAATCCCGATCCAGATAACCTCAAGGCTGCTAAAGCTTTCGGAGTCCTAGCCTCAAATTTTCTCATGGCCCGTCCTTGGTGCGATAGCTCTGAAGGCAAGCTTGACTGGGAAGAATACATCTATCGCCATGAGCACCAATATCGAAAGACGTACTCTGGGTTTTCATCGTGCTTTTTACGGACACTGGAAGGCTTGGTCGTGAAGACGCGGCCAGAAGATGTCGAGAAAGACATTATTCTGCCTCCCATGCGGCATCGCGCTGTGTTTCTCAAGCCGTGCTGGTATGACAAGATGACGGCAAATCTCTTTGTTCAAGTACTCCGCGCGAATGCTATCACGAGCGAAAGGACGGACGTTGATTACCTTTTTCACAAGAATAGCGCCAAGGATCGCCATGCCCTGATAAGAAATTTGCGTCAATCGAACTTCACATGGACTGGGTTTAGTTTGCTTGACGTTATCGCCACAATTGAAACTAGCAGCAATTACCTAGCCAAAGAGGGCATAAATTGCTCTATTGAAGATTCACGGGCTCTGCTCGAGAGCTGCCAGGTGATATCTAAGTTGATGACTTCGGAAGGTTGGAAAGCGCTAAGCAACGCACACGAAGTGGGAATAGCTGTCAAAGATTGGCCCAGAAAATCACGCAGTACCTTTGCACTCGGTGATTCAGCAGAGCCTACAATGATCGGCATGACACAACTGATCGAAGGACAGCTCCATGTTGATGGCAACATACTGTCACATGACCCTGCTGTCGGGCTTGAAGCTGTGGGGCGCGAAGCCAAAGCCAAAGTCGCAGCGATGGCAGAAATGGAAGGCAGGGCTCAAGATAGCGACAAAAAGGCAGTGGTCAGCTTGCTGTCGAATAAAGCCGGGGTGCCATTGCCATTAATTGATAGTCGCCAATCACCAACAAGTCGACGGGCTCTCGTAACGGCTGAACGGTCTTCTTTCCAGAGAAAATCAGAAAACAGTACCCATGATACTGCAGCAGGGGTGGCACTTGCCACATCTTCACTTCACTCCAAGAAGCGTAAGCTCGCTTTGGTGGACGAAACGGCAAACCTGCCTACAAGCTCGCCCCTACATGATACTCAAATAGTGGGCACGACTTCCGCTAAACTCAGCTATCTGCTAGACAAGGTAATGCAACATCAAGCCACTGAAAAGATCATCATCTTCTACGATGGCGATGATGCAGCATGGTACATAGCACAATGCCTTGAGCTCATGTATGTTAATCACCGGATCTACGCTAGGGCTCTGGAAAACACACTGCGGTCTGAGTATGTGCGACTATTCACCGAAGATCCAGACGTTCGCGTTCTGATGATGGATGTCGCGTGTGGTGCTCTCGGGTTGAACCTGAATGCGGCGAGTATCATACTCATTTTGAATCCGATCAACAGACCCAACATAGAAGCTCAGGCAATCAAGCGAGCACATCGCATAGGGCAGACGAAAGAAGTGCTCGTTGAGACGTTGGTGCTTGAGAATACGATCGAGCATGCCATCTTCAACCGGGCGAAGAAGATGACACGGGCAGATCATCGAGAAGCAAAAGAGTTAGAAGAAGATGCTGGTATCGTGAAGATTATCCAAAATGCGCAGATACTGCCAGTTGAGGAGGATGAAGGCGAGGGGTTATCTAGCTATGCTTTGCTGCAAACTCCCCAGCAGGTATTTGGACGACCGAACCGACACAAGTATCATCGATTTGAAGGTATGGGATCGAAGTCAGTCGAGAAGCCCTTGAAGAAAGCTAGGATTCCAAAAAGCGGTACGAGTAGTGCTGAGGAGGTGGTGCAGATGGAGACTGGCATGACACCAGAGTAAGGGCCGGCTGGGACTGTTACTTCTCAAGTATACAAAGTCGTATCGGGGTTGGGGTCTAGTATTCTCGGTAGTGGGTGAGGGAAACCCTGATTTCTAACCAGGCCCTTACGGTCGAGATGCACTGTCATTCCTGTTCAGCACCAGGACGCATTTGGATACTTCTACCATTTGCACAACATCCGGTCCCATCTAGGCCGTGCCAGTCATGCCGATATTTGAACAGTATGTGGAGTTTTTACTATGATACAGGTATGGAAATACCATAGTTTAATTATTAGTCCTGTTTCTTCGTGCCATCCGGTCCTTGTTCCGGTGTTTGCGGTAGTTTCACGACAAGGGTATTTAATATCTACTAGCCAATGCATCCACGCGTGACGCGACCGCAATCTATCCGCGATATTGCAATCCGGGGGGCGACAATAGCCAGGATTGATTACCACAGGCTCAGGAACCGAGTATTAGAGTCGGGGGTTCTACCGTCATGGATTGTCTATAGTTTGCGCTGTCAACACTACACATCACCATGTTGACGTTTTTCGCACCACTCTTGCTCCTCGTGCAAAGCGCCGCCGCTGCACCTGTTGAGAATGTCGCTGCTGCGGCGACGGTAGGCAAGATCCGCGGCGTGCGCGATCCGATTTACCATCTCTACCTGCAAGCCAGCCCAAAGAACTGTACGTACACTCTACTCTGTGCATGTCCGTTTTCGCGTCTACCACATGCACAATCTCGCATCCATTGGAACCGGGAGTTCACTAACGTTGGTTCCAGCGTCAAAGCCCGTTCTCGGACCCGAATCCGCGGCGGAGGAGTTCACTATCGGTGGCACGATTCAATCCAAGAAAACAAATCAGTTCCTGAATATCGCTACTGCATCGACGAGTTACAAGCCGCTGGTTTGGGGTGCGAAGGGTGACACGACGGCGTGGGGGCTTGAGGGTGATACGATCATTACGACACAGGGGAGCAGCTATGGACGACGTGAGTACACTATCCTCTCTTCTCATATGCCGAAGTTCTTCAAGGGGTGCTTTTTGGATGTTCGAGTCGTTTTGCTGACATGAGGTGTGCCTTTTTCTAGAACTGAATTTCCTGGCCTGCAACTCGGCGGACGCTGGGTACTACGATTTGTTTCTGCAGACGGGGAGCGATGCGCCGAGCGGGAAGACGTGCAGTAATTATCAGACTATTCATCTGCCGTGTTTGTGCTAGATGGGGTTGAGGGTTTTGTGGATGACTAGCTTTCTTTCTCTCTTGTTAGCAAGTAGGGCGAGAGAGAGGGAGAGTTAGCGCATTTTGGATGTTCAGCCTGCGTCGATCGATATGTACATATGCAACGTTGGGGTTTGTGGCTTCAGAATTATGGCCGTCAGGATACACTGGGCTTCTGGGTTATGGGACAGTCAAGTTAACGCCGAAAGGGATAGTGCGCGGGGCAATTGGGGCATACTGTAGTCTCCACATCATAATTAGTGACGTATCCATCTTGTTAAACCCGAACAGCGTTGGGGGTTCCAGCGATGATTAATATACTGCTCGGGGTGGGCATGGGAGATGTCTTTTGACATACGCGTGGCATTCTTCTATCTCTAATTTTTCCGATTCTCCAGTGACGGAATCACAGCACCAAAAAATGTCTTACAGCAGGGTCGGAGTCGTCACCGGTGCGAACAAGGTACCTGATTTCTTTTTCCGTCTTGAATCCTGAAACCACATGTACTGACTTTACCAGGGCATTGGCCTAGCCATTGTGCGTCAACTTGCACTCCAATTTCCCAAGTCACCGCTCAACAACGGACCTTTCTTGATCTACCTGACTGCACGCGACCAAGGCAGAGGAGAAGCAGCCGTTAAGAATCTCGAGCAAGATGCTCAACTCAAGCAAGCAAAAGCACTCAAAGCCGATGGCGGGCTGTCAGAAATCAAATTCCACCTCCTGGACATCACAAGCAGCGACAGCATCAAGACACTGGCAGACCACCTGAAGCAAACCCACAGCGACGGCATCGACTTTGTCATCAACAACGCCGGCATCGCCCTCGACGGCTACAGTACGCCCACCACCCCAACTCCATCCTTATGCATAGCACCTGCTAACCCCTCGCCCTCTCAGATGCCGACCTCGTGAAAAAAACCCTAAACTGCAACTACTACAAAACTCTCGAAGCAAGCCACACCTTCCTGCCCCTCCTCAAACCCACCGGCCGCCTCATCAACATCGCCTCCATGTCCGGCAAACTAAACAAGTACTCCGAACCCACCCGCGCCCGCTTCCTCACCGCGCAATCCGAGTCCGACATCAACGCCATCATGCAAGACTTCGTCGCCGCCGTCGAAGCCGGCAAGGAAAAGGAGCGAGGGTTCCCGACTGCGGGATACGCGGTTAGCAAGGCGGGATTGATTGGCGCGACGAAAATCTTGGCGAAAAAGGTCAAGGAGAGTGGCAGGGAGGGCGTGCTGGTCAATGCTTGTTGTCCCGGCTATGTGAATACGGATATGACCAAGGGAAATGGGACGAAGACGCCGGATGAGGGGGCGCAGACGCCGGTGTTGCTGGCGTTGGGGGATATTGGGGGAAGGGCGGGCGGGTTTTGGCAGGACGAGAGGGAGGTTGATTGGGTGGGGGAGTTGAAGGGTTGATGGCTTAGATGCAATGAAAGGGAATGATAAAAAAACGGGGACAGGGTTTAGGCATCGCCCATGTTTTTTGCGTGTGATGGAGCGGCCTTTGTGTAAGTAACATGGTGATAGCTTAAGAGATTGTTTTTTCCAAAGTGCTTTCGATCCACGAGAAAAATACCGAGTGCAAAGTTCGTGGATGTTCGGAGACTTTTGCACACGCAGCCAGGAGGCGGAGTTGGAAGGATAGACTCGCAGAGCCTATGAGTGCATACCTGATCTTTTGCCGACGCTGCACGTGTCCAGATCCGGAAACCGATTGATGTAATCATCACCACCTGGAAGGTATCATGGCTGATAACTCTTCTAGCAATTAAAGCAAAAAACAACAACAAGAGAACAGAAAAGTCTGTTCTATTCATGTACATGCATCCACAACAACCAAGACACTGCCGAGTCATCGTACAACAAGCTCCTTCACTTCTACCGCCAAAATGCAAGTCCCCTACTTCCTCTTCACGAAGCCTCCAGCTCTCTGATCCTCTGCTCAATATCCGGAATAGCTCTGAGCTGCAAATCGATATCTTCCTTCTCACTACGCACACGTTAGCACCCATCTCATAAAGGCTCGAATCGCAACCCGCTAAGAACAAGGGAGAAACTTACTCCTCAAGCACAGCCCTCCTCTCAGCATCCAGCCCTCCAAAGTAAAACCCTCCTTGCCCATCAAACTGCAAGATTCGACAGTGGTACTTCCACAAACTGCGCCTGTGCGACACAGTCATGAGGGTAATGCCTAGTTTCTTGGCCTCTTCATACATAATTCTCTCTACCTCGAGAGTCACGCTGCTTGTGCACTCGTCGAGAATCGCGTACCGCGGCTTGTGGTAGAAGAGTCTAGCCATAGCAACGCGCTGCTGCAGCCCGCCGGAAAGCACATCTTCCCATTGAGCTTCGGCGTCGAAGCCACCGGGGCGGTCCACCAGCGACTCGAGGTTGAGGGTGGCGAGTACGGCGAGGAGGTGGTTGTCGGTGATGGACTTGGAATGCATATCGTGGAGAGAGTCTGGGTAGATGATTTGCTGGCGGAGGGTACCGCGAGAGAGATATGGTCGCTGCGGGATGTAGAAGATATCTTCGAATGGCGGTTTGCGCACCTTGCCGCCGTAGACGGGCCACAGGCCGCCGAGGATGCGGAAAAGACTACTCTTGCCGCAGCCGTTGGGTCCAACAATGAGGAGATGGTCGCCTGGCCTTACGTGGAAGGATAGTGCACGTACGAGAACGTCGCCATTGGGAGAAACGATGGGAACATCGACGAATTCGATGTCTTCGCCTTCAGTTACGGTACCACGACCTCGCAGAACGGCAGCGTTTTCTTCGGTGTCGGCAGACGAAACTAATTTCTTTTCGAAATGGCCGGCCTGAATGTCGTCGATGACGTTCAGAAGAGTAGAAACGCGCGAGGTGTAGCCTGCAAGTTCGGTGATCTCCTTGTATGAGAACATGACACGACCGAATGCATCGCTGGACATGAGAAGCATCCGGCGGTTTGTTACGAAATCTGTCATCGCACCCGTTAGCAAGCCGAATCTCCAACATCTTCCGCGACAAATATGTGACAACGATATACGTACTCTCTGTGCGATCGCCCATACTCATTCCTCCAGTTCCAGGTACTTTGAAAAATACCGGTACACTGCAAAGCATCAAGCCCAAAGCGCCCCAGAAGTATTTGATGACAAAGTCTTCCATGATACCATGGTAGAACCGCCGTCTTAGTATTCGGTTCACATGCTTGATCAGCGTGAAATAGCCCTTGTCAAGTGTGTCTTTCTCCGCCTCATGCCCTCCGTAGAGCGCCACCTCCTCACTCCAATCAATTAGTCTTGAATGCTGGAATCTAAATTCTCCCTCCAATCTCGCCTCGTCCGCCACGTACTTGCCAAACGGCGGAGTCAGTGCCCTCATGACATTTGCCGATATCTGCACCAAAAGTGACATGAAAAATAGACCTTCGCCGCCGACGCTTCGCGAAAGCGAGTAGTTGTAGATGATAATGTCAAGAACGGGTTTCGCAAGATTAGAATACAGTTCCGCGAGGGAATTGGAGAATTTGGCTACATCGACGGTAATCAGCTGGTCGGCGTTTGCGATACGGTCGTCGAGCGCGCTCAGCGTATAAAACGTCATTTGCGAGAGGTACTTGGAATGGATGTAGTTTGTGAGTCGAGTACGGTATTGCAGAGAGAGTTTGCACTGGTGATATGACAGCTGTCCACCTTGTTAGCACTCATCATATGTCCTGATTTCTGATCCCGGCTAAGAGTGCAGATGATACACACCATGCTGTTCGTGAATGTCGCCGGCACAGCAACCGCCATCCACCATACCAAACCCATCAGGAACTCTCTCCCCTTTCCCCTCACGAGTGCGCTAACCAGCCGTCCATCCAACTCAGCAACATACAAGCTAATCATCGTCCGTAGCACTAAGAAAACACTATGCCCAATAACGAGTCTGAATTCCTTGCTCTTCCATCCAGGTATACATATCCGTAACAGCCGAAGCAGGTTCTTGAAAAACTCGCGATTTAGCTCGACTTTCTTCCTCCCCGAAGCTTCGCCCTCGCCTGCCGCCGTCTTGCTTGCACCTTTTGAGCTCCTGCGCAGAGCAGCAGCTTTCTGCTCGGCGATAGCATTCCGAATGCGATTTATCAGAGCTACGAACAGGGTAAGGTAGACGGCGCGCGATATGCGTGTTCGATGTTGCAGGTAGAGCCGCGTAAGGTCGGACACGATGGCCTTGGCCGAGGCGCTATTGAGGCGATGAGAGGATATGGGTTTCGAGAAGACGGCCATGGTTATCGTGAGGGAGGCATTGGTGGTGTTTAAGGTTAGTCGCCCGAGCGCACGCTGTAGTGACGCGCTTGAGGCGGGGAGGTTACGACGGTGGTCTGTTGTATGGATAGCACGCCGAGTACAGAGTACACCTTTGCGCAGACGACTGGAGGATCCTGCGTCTCGGGGATTTGCTGGGAAAAGCAAGTGTCACAAGGTTGATGTGCTCGGGAGAGGATGTCGTTGTCGGTGTCGCACATGCAGCTTGCGGCATGTGAGCCGGTGCCTCGGCTACCCCACAAAAACGGAAGCTGGGGAACAGGATCCTTTCACATGAACGGCTAGAGTATGGAGTAAGCTCGGCTCCACTGTGCCATATTACAGATCACACACATTCGTTTTACTTGTGATCTAGGGGCTTGCTATAGACTGCATCAACTATAAAAAATATTCATCCGGCCTAGAATGAAAACGGACGTATTTCATAGATCTTGTTCTTCTCTGGGTACGGCGCAGCAGGCTTGTTGATGAATTCCGGATACAAGTACCAGGCCAGATCCCGCTCTTTTTGTTCCCTGATACTCATACCATTGCCTAGCCAGGCTAATCTGTTAGCATTTCTGCCAACGCCTTTCAATTTGTTATCATCCTCATAGTCCTCAAGCTCAGCCAGATAGACATAGTCAAAGTCTTCCCATCGCGGACTCTGCATCGCCTCGATGCAGTGTAACGTGCTTCCTGGCCAGAGACCCACAATCTCCCCGGTACCCTTGTTCTTGTACCAACTCCTGCACTCGTCGACAAAGACTGTCTTCTCAAAGTACGCGTCAACGTACTCGATAAAGTCCTTTTCTCGTGCCTCTTTGACGACCATGGACGCGATGTTGTCTTTCTGAATCTTGCGAATGGCTCTGATGATATAATCGCCCATGGTCTCTATCATCATTGTCAAGCTACCGGTACCAACGGCCGAATTAGGGCCAAGCATGCTGAAGAGGTTGGGAAATCCAGCGACTGAATGCGAAAGATATGTTACAGCGCGATCTTTCCACTTTTCTGTCAGGGTAAGCCCGCCACTACCGGTGAGTGGGAATGGGGGTGGTGCAGAAGATACAAAGCCAGTAGCGCATACAAGAGCATCAATCTCATGCGCCTTGCCGTCAGCAGTGTGAATGGCCGATTCCGAAATACGAGTTATAGGGGACGTGATAAAATCAACGTTTGGCTGCGTCAAGGCTTCGAGATATCCCGGGCCAGGCGTCAGGCGGCGACACCCAGGCGCAAACGAAGGCAAAAGCGCCTCGAAGATTTCAGGGTGGCTCTTCAGTCTCTCCTTCATGTTTTGATGGAACAGTTCCTTGGCGCCCAATTGAAGAGACGTTCCTTTCTGGGTAAAGGCATGGACCCCGTTTCCATCTTCTTCGACTGCGATTCTGAACTCGTGATAGTATTCTGGATCATTGGCAAAGCGATCACGAAGCTCTTTGGGAATAGCCGTCCCTTGAAAGCCATACTCATCCCAGAGTGAGTAGCTAAAAGGCGGAGAGATCCATGTCTTACTGCGCACAAATGTGCTGACGTGTGTGCCTGGTAGACGCTGAAGACTGGGCACAATCTGAATGGAAGATGAGCCTGAGCCGATCACTCCAACCCGCTTATTTTCAAAGCCATAACTGTTTCGCTATATCAGTCGACTGGAATTCAACATGTAATCCAAGGTATGTCTTACTCTTCTTCCCACGCCGCGGAGTGCATGACTTCGCCTTTGAAAGTTTTTAAACCATCAATATCTGGCCAGGACGGGGTATTCAGGTTACCCCTTGCAGAGATCACCACATCTGCCTGATCAAGAATGATCTCTCCTGTCGCCAGGTTCTTTACTATGACGTTCCATTTGGCCGTCTTGTCATCCCAGTGACAGCCCTCGACCTGATGGAGTAGCTTGATGAAGCGATCCGCAGCATATTTTTGCGCTACATCTTGGAGATAGGATTGAATCTCCGCCGCTGGCGCGTACAAGGATGACCAATTTGGGTTCGGCTGGAAAGAATACTGGTATGAGTGCGCTGGCGAGAAGATCAGCACCACTTCGACGATCTTGATGTCAGAGGTGGCAAGACTCACAAGGTATATCGCACGCGCAGCCCAGGTATCTGCGTCCGTGTTAGTGATCAAATGTCTGCCTTTCGCATTAAGTAGGATCTAGCCCCATCATTCGATAAGAGCCAGTAAAGCACTGAAGTTGAAGGGAAGGGGCTTCTTTTTACCTGTTTTCATACCAAGTTCCCCCAATCCCAGCATTCTTCTCGTAAATCACCAATTCAACGTTTCTCAATCTCTCGGGTATGCGAATTCCGCAATAGATGCCCGAGTAACCCGCACCAATGACGATGACCTGTAACCGACGCAAGTTCTCTACGGGCGCGTCGTGGAGCTTGAAAGATGTTTGTGCAGTGACGCCATTTACTTGACCATGCAGTTGCATTTTCGGTAGGTCATCTATATGTAGATTTGGTATCGCTGACATTGTGTGGATAACCTCGAGAGAGTCAAACATACATCGAAGGTGTGGTGCCGTGAGAGATGGTCATGCGACCCGTATCCAAAAATCTATTCTTCAACGTGGGTGCTATGAGATGATATAGTATACAATTAGAAGGTATATCGAAGACATGGATCGCATGAAGAATGTATGAAAGAAAGATGGAAACGGTAGCGCTTTTTGGGTGGCGGACTGCAGTTCTCATGCTTGCGGCGCCGCGGCTAGCTGACTGCCTCATACAAGTGCCGAAGCAGTGGACCCCCAACGTTATGCGAAGACGTCAAGTCAAGAGTGGATCCAGGTTAGCATTAGTATCCGGTACCAGATGCGGTCGATTGACTAGGCTGCCACGCTCAGCCTATCACGATACGAAGGCCTCGGCAGCCGGCAGAGGCGCCACCCCCTCTGTTCCTTGCCTTGACTCCACAACTCCACATACGGCCCCGCTATGGGCTTCTCGTGATTTCGCGACCACGGAGTGATGTCTCCGCAGGCAAGCCCGGGAAATGGTTCGGATTCTTCTACGCGCAATGGCGTCGACACTCTGTGACAATGCGTAGATACTTCCCCCGCAGTCTGAACTTTGTGCACCGTGGGGATGCAGTTGATGCTATTCGTGCATCGGTAAATGAGACTACCTAGGTACTGTGATGATTGCAATCTGTAAAGATGACATTAGTGCGTAGGCGATATCAACTTTGGGAGGCCTAACATACCTGGTTTCCAAGAGCGATTGATAGCCGGGAGCTATCTGGGTCCCAACCGAGACTGAACTCGCCGTCTATTCCAGGATTCCATTTGTCGCTTGGCCACTCACTGGCCCGCCACGTTGCTACTGGGACGTCCCTTTTTTCTGCATCCCATACAGTGACGGCATCAGGGCCTGCTGCAGCTAACAACACCCCGTCCGGCGAGAAGGCGATCTTGAAAGCCTGGGTACCATCTGTAGTGGGAAGAGATTTGACGCATTTGAATGGCTCGTTTACATCCCATATCCGTGCTGCGCCGGACATGGAGCTTGTTGCAAGCAACACGGAGGGTACGGCGGAACCATTGGTCAGTCGCTTGGCGGCGGGACTCGGGCAGAATGCAAGGTCAGTAGCGTATTCATCTGGATATTCGTGTGTTTGCAGCTGAATCGACTCATTGGGGTGAAGGATACCCAGGTAGTTCTTCTGGTCTTCGATTCCGAGCACGGCTATGATACCAGACGCTGGATCGTGCTTAACGGTTTCCCATTGTATGTGAGTGTCCAATGTTCGCTGGGTCGTCAGAGCGTCGGTTACTTCGTATATCTTGAACAGCTTGATGCCGCAAACGACAAAGGCCGAGTCGCTGATCCATTGAGCATCCAAAATAGCTGTATCAGTGAACTCGGTCCACGCAGGGATGGAATCACTGTCATTCTTCCACACTTTGATGGACCCCTTTTCCCCGTCTGTCGAAATGGATAATAGAAGCTTGCACTTGGGGTTCCAGCGAAGCGTATTAATGAGGCCAGCGGTTGAGGAGATGACATTGGAGGTGGTGCCGCCTTCAGTCAGCTTGATGAGCTTATCCATCATCATCTTCTCGCCCACTTCATTGACACACTGCTCGCGCGCGGAAACAGTCAGCTCGTGGTCAGAATGCCAGCATAGCGCAGTCACGTCAAAATTTTGCACTGGCAGGGACATGTCGAGGGTGTGAATAGGCGGGGACTGCTCATTACTGGTAGGCTTGCTAACAACGTGGACCTGGAGGAGCGACTTTCCCGCAGCAAGTAAGACGGGCGACTCGATTGGCCCCCATAGCGTGTGCTGGACGAGTTTGTCAGGGTTGGCGTGGCGAGGAACAAAGACGGTGCCGGGGGTCAGGTCTGCGACGGCGATGGCGTCTGTCTGGATCTCAGCGTCCTGGCCGATGCTGAGTGTGGACAGCGGTATGTCTGCAACAGTAAGCGACTCGGCCTCGGACACGACGGGCTCGGAGTCTGCCCTTAGGCTGTTTGGAACGTGATGGGGCACGCCGTTGTGCTCAATGTCCATGGCATCGCCGTTGGACTGGGGCTCTGGGCGCGTGTCGACGCCATTGGCAGGCTTTGCCTTTTTGCGCTTGAGCGTCTTCTTGGGCGGAGGTTCCTGGACGGCGCCGTTGGCCTCGGTCGCGAGTTCGTGGGCGGGGATGCCCTTGTCGAGGGTCAGCAGGCTGCCGTTGCGCGTGTAGGGGCGGCCGTGGTCGGAGCCGAACCTGTATCGCGGTTCCGTCTGGTACAGTTAGCCCAGGCGCATTTGATGGAGCGGAGCAGAGTAGAGGCGACGTACGTTGCAGGCCTCGGCGCGCAGCTGGTCGAAGCACAAGCCATCCTGGACGAGGCGGACGAGGGCGTGGGGCTCGATGTTGGCAGCAAATGGAAGCGTATCCGGGTCCCGAAGCCAGCATCGCGACAGGTGGAGGGCGGCATTACCGAATCCGGCTTCTTGAAGATATCGCCATACTAGACCACGCGTCAGAGAGACAGGCCACTGGGGCGGGTTTTGGCGGGGAATAGGTACCAAGATAGTTGATCGCGTTACTGCTGAGAGTCTCCGCCATGGCGCATTATGCGAGCGCTGCATGCGCCTTGACTGGGGGCGTGGGAGAGAGGGGAGGGGGGAGGGAGACCGGAGTGTTGGTGGTGGTGGTGGTGGCAGGCGGTTTGGAATGTGAGGAGCTTCGATGCTTGACAATGCCTGCCATGTCGCCTATGGACTGCTAGTCCTGTAGGGTAACGCATGTTCGGAGCCTGGCTATTCCCCATCCAGCCCCCCCACGCAACAGCGCATCCCTGCCCGGCACTGCAGCACCGCCCAGCTTGACTGTAACCACCACCACCGCGACGCCTACGCTGCTCCTTGTCGACAACGCGCCGCCGCCGCCATGGCCCGCATCAGCCTCCCGCCCCTTACGCGTGGCATCCTCGCTGCCCTCGTCCTGCTCACCCTGGTCAACTTTGGCCTACGTCCCAACGCCAATTGGGTGGAAAAGGTCGAGAAGCCCATTATCGGCGTGGGCAACGGAGTGCCATGGCTGACCATTGTGCCCCATATGTCTGTGCCGTGGTATCCCTGGACATTCGCCCTCGCAACTGTCGTCGAGCAGAACCTCCTCGGCCTCATCACCACCGGCCTGACTGTCTTCTATGGCGGCCGCTACCTCGAGAGGGCATGGGGGTCGCATGAGTTCACCAAGTTCATGCTGTTTGTCGCCATCATACCGAACCTCTTGACCTACCTGCTCTATGTCCTTGGCTATCTTATCATGCGCAAGGACTTTCTCATGTATGCTTCCATCTCGTCTTCTCCATAGACCTTGCACTGACCCGGCTCAGGAAAACCACAATCTCTGGTGGCATTGCCATCCAGGCCGGCTTCCTCGTCTCTTTTAAGCAGCTCGTTCCTGAACACACAGTAGCCATTGCCAAAGGCCTTATTCGCATGCGCGTCAAGCACTTCCCCGCTATCTTCCTGCTCACAAACACCCTTTCTGGCATAATAATAGGCACAGAGACGGCCATGTACCTCGCATATTTCGGCTTCATGACAGCTTGGATCTACCTCCGCTTCTATCGCATTAGTCCGTCGCTCTCTTCTACTGCCACAGGCGAAGGCTCCTTCATTCGTGGAGATGCCTCCGACACTTTTAGCTTTGCGCATTTCTTTCCAGACCCAATACAAACACCTCTTGGCGCTTTTGCAGACGGCGTCTACAACACATTAGTTTCTCTCCAGGTCTGCACACCATTTTCCGATCGCGACATTGATGCGGGCAACGAACAGGCCACCGCTCGTGCCGAGGGTGGCCTCCCCAGCATCATGAACCCCAACAGCCGCGGCGGCCGTGGTGGAGCAACACGTGCAGAAGCAGAGAGGAGGAGAGCATTGGCTCTCGAAGCATTGAACCAGAGGCTGAACGCTGCAGCCTCCCGGGGGCCAAGTGCTGCCGCGCCAGTTGCTGTTTCAGTGTCTGGGCCATCACAGTCACTGGGCGAGACAAATTATGAGCCTGATAGACCCGACGCCTCGGAGAAATCAGCGGCTTAGTATAGTCGTTGCCATGATTCAACAAAACTAATTGTTCTCGCAAAGCCTCTTCTACCCATGTTATCGTCGCATCCGAGCGGACATTCCTCAACACTCGAAGAATTGCTGTTTGATTCGAACATGCACTAAATCGGCGTCGCTATATGTTCTTTGTGCCTGCTTTGCTTTTTCTAAACATTGAACTTGAGGTGTGCTCGAACATGCCCAAAGTCCAGTCAAAGGCATGGTGCACATATAGATGTGGCTGGGTTGCGAACACCCTCCCTCAATCCCCAATGGAAGGTATCACGTGCTGCATGTATTTGGTCCGCCGCGGAATGCCAGGTTAAACCGTTTGCGGCTCAGATGACTGGACGCGGCAGCCTATGCCCTAAAAAAATCTTTTTCCAGAGGATACAGTCAAACGAAAGAGTGGGAACAATAGGAGAGAAGCAA
The DNA here is from genome assembly GCA_030558545.1 of Bipolaris gigantea. Lineage (NCBI taxonomy): Eukaryota > Fungi > Ascomycota > Dothideomycetes > Pleosporales > Pleosporaceae > Bipolaris > Bipolaris gigantea. Next base: position 56,445 of record JALPSE010000012.1, read on the forward strand.
AGGCATAGCAAGATGTGCACATGTGCTACAATATGTATTTGCCCGGCCACTACGTACTGTGTCTCTGCAGTCTTGTACGTCGTGGTGCAGTTCAGTCGCAGTGTGGGGTTGCCGCCAAGGCCGAAAGTGCGGAAGTGGCAGTGCGGCGAGCGAGAAAAAATTGTTTATCATGCTGCCCTTTCCCCACTAGAGCGCTCTTACTTTCCAATAACCATGAGCTCGCACGCCATCATCAGCACCAACCGGGACCAGAGACCTGCGACGATACCTCGCAGACGACGAAAACGGCCCCATTGATCATCCAGCTGCCAGAGTCCCAGGATCTTTCTGTACATAGTGACTTCGTGAGACGCGTTTTCTCGACGGGAGCCTATCCATACTATTATATCCCACTTTTGGAGAGGCCACTTGCAAACCAAGTTTCTGCACAGCCGTGTACGGGTATATCCAGGGTACGTGGTTGCAATATTTCCTCCATTCCATATCTGCCACTATGATGATCTTGTTATTATTATAAAAGATGTTAGACTTGCGATCACCCATGAGCGCACCAGGACTTGCTGAGAGACAAACCCCGCCTTCACTTTTTCTTCCGCTTTATCCGAAGAAATAGCGCAACTGACGCGTCCTAGTACAAAACCACGAATACATACCTCGAACATCCTTAGATTCAACACCACGTCAGAATGTGCGGTATCATTGCCGTTATTCATGGCGACCCCAAGTCGCAATCCGCTTCGGTAGAGGTTCACGATGCCCTCTACCTCCTCCAACATCGTGGACAAGATGCTGCTGGTATAGTCAGCTGCAGCGCTGGCGGTCGTTTCCATCAGTGCAAGGGCAATGGCATGGCCTCCAAGGTCTTCCAGGATGGTGCCCGTGTTTCCGATCTCCCCGGCTTCATGGGTCTCGGCCATTTGCGATACCCCACAGCTGGTAGCAGCGCAAACTCTGAGGCCCAGCCCTTTTACGTCAACAGCCCGTACGGTATCTGCATGACCCACAATGGTAACCTCATCAACGCCCCCGCGCTACGCCAGCGACTTGACCACGAGGCCCACAGGCACATCAACACAGAGAGCGATAGTGAGCTCATGTTGAACATTTTCGCCGATGAGCTCAACGAGACTGGCAAGGCACGTATCAATGCTGATGACTGCTTTGCTGCGCTTGAGAGGATGTACAAGCTCTGCACTGGCGGATGGGCATGTACAGCTATGCTTGCTGGTATGTAGACGAGTTCGGAGTGAGCACATGAAGCATGCTGATTACCTCTTAGGATTTGGTCTTATTGGATTCCGCGACCCCTATGGTATTCGTCCCATGGTCCTTGGATCCCGGCGCTCACAAGACGGCCACGGTATGGACTATATGATGGCCTCGGAAAGTGTCGCACTGGTCCAGTGTGGCTACAAGGACTTCCAGGACATTCTGCCTGGCCAGGCTGTCATCATCGAGAAGGGCAAGAAGCCGGTCTTCCGACAGGTCGCTAAGCAAGAAGCGTATACCCCGGATATCTTCGAATACGTTTACTTTGCCCGACCAGACTCAGTCATTGATGGTATCGATGTGGATGAGAGTCGACGCAACATGGGCTTTACGCTCGCCGAGACGATCAAGAAGCAGCTGGGCCCTGAAAAAATAGCCGAGATTGATGTCGTAATGCCGATTCCAGAGACTTCGATCACATCAGCTCTCTGTGTTGCTGAGGCTCTCGAGAAGCCGTATGTACAAGGCTTTGTCAAGAACCGCTACATCTTCCGCACATTCATTATGCCATCGCAAAAACTACGACAAAAGGGCGTCCGGGCGAAACTCAATCCAATGAAGAAGAAGTTTGACGGTAAGAACGTCTTGCTTGTCGACGATTCGATTGTCCGCGGTACAACGTCGCGTGAGATTGTATTGATGGCGCGCGAAGCTGGAGCGAAGAAAGTTTACTTCACGTCATGTGCACCGCCCATCACCAACGCTCACATCTACGGTATCGATTTGGCATCTTCCTCGGAGCTTATCGCCCATCACCGTGACTCAGCAGCTATTGCTAAGCACCTTGGCGCTGATGATGTCGTCTACCAAAAGCTTGAGGATTTGGAAAGTGCATGCGCGCGCCTTTCGCCACGCGATCCCGCGACCCAAAAGTTCGAGGTGGGCGTTTTCTGTGGCAAGTACGTCACACCCGTGGACGATGGCTACTTTGAGCATCTCGAAAAGGTGCGAGGAGAGAGCCGAAAACAAAAAGTCATGGAGAAAGCACGTGAGGCGGTTGTCCACGGCACAGCAAATCCGCAGCAGGTGCGCATGGCCGCCAAGGGTGTCGTAAGTCTCAACCAAATTCCTAACCCAAAGTAATGCGTTTGACTAACGAGTATTACAGGAAGTTGACCAACACGGAAATGTCATCCCGGCAGAAGGTGGCGCTGAATCGCCCGATGGGCAGCGGGTCAATGGCAACAATGATTCTAGGCCTGACGGCTTGACCAACAGCAACGGCGAAGAGCGGCGCGTTACTAGCAGTCAAGATATCAGCCTGCACAACATGAATGACTTCAACTAGGTGGTGCTGGCACAGGAGTAAATATCTTTGTGGTTGCCAGTAGGCCACCGGCCATCAGGGCGACTGTTTCTTTTGCGCGACATGACACATTACTGAAAAGTTACGACTGAGATGACTACTGGGCTGGGTAAAACTAGAAAGGAATGTGGGTGCGAGGCCTCTTACGTTAAATCTAGGTGAGATTGAGTGGGAGCATTTGCTCACATTCTCTCCCTTCAGAATATAATCCAACAATATTTTGCATTAGCCTTGAGGCCAGATGCGTCAGTTGGGTATTCCCGTCTCATTGGTGCATGCAAGTACGCCCTATGTCAGATACTGCCCCAACGTGGCATGTCATGTATGCACGATTTCTTACTAGGCTGCAGCGTATTACGCCCTGTTTAATGTAGACTCCGCGCGGGAACTGTGCGTCCGTGTTTCCCGATGCTCAAAGAGGACCTCGCTTATATCAGGTTGCATTTGGTGGATCACGACTCTGAGTTGCTGTAACGCTGAGTGTTCATGAGACTCGATCTTATCAGCCACCCATCCTTGATAAACACCCGCAAGGCAAGACTCCTTTCAATTCACTCACGCCTCTCCGCACACCACGGATCCCACCACGCAGTCATCGCAACTGAGGGCTTGGCTTACGGGAAACGCCTCTCAGCAAACATGACGTCCCCCCACTCTCCTCATTCAGCAACTTTCCCCTGCGGGCCGGAGTATAGCAACCACGGACCGGGTGGTCGGTCTTGCCGCTTGTGACCAACACCAGCGACGCTCGCACCTATGAACTATTTTCCACGTCATAGGCTTAGACCAGCACATTCAAGGGCGCCTCCCTGGTTGGTTAACAGCTCCCGCTTACAAGTTCAAAGCCACAAGCCTGTCAGGCGATTCGCAAAGAATGACTTCCCCACGCACTGAACCAACACGAGTGGTGTCCCGCGACGAACCAATACTGGCTCGCTGGAGATGTGACCAACTGAGGTTTGCAAGCCCATCAGATTTCTGATGCTGTGATGAGGAATGTGGAGAGTCCGTGTTACTATTCACCGCCTGGACGCCACTGTTGGGAATGTCTGTCGACAGGCCGATGGCCGAGGGTGACGGTGTTCAGGAGACAAACAAAGTGAGGAAAGGCGAATTGGGTTGGTTTAGGTGTAGAGATTGGGATATAAAAGGGGGAGAGAGGGCCAGGAGGAAACGGTAGCACTACAGACGCAAATCTCATTACAAACACTTCAATCACCGAATCAATTTCGATAACAACTCCAAACCGCAAAAATGCTTTTCTCTACCACCATCGCTGCTCTCGCTCTCATGGCTTCATCTGCCTCTGCGCAGATTCAGTTGGAGAACGTTGCGTCTTGTTCGTCCTTCTCTTCCCTTTCCTCCCTTGCTTGCCTCCTCAAGTGGCTTTAAGAAGATTGAAGCAAGTACACTGACACTACAGAACAGTCGAGGCCTATGCTGGCCCAGGCTGCCAGCCTCAAGCTGTTCAGCAGCAAAACATCAACAGCAACGTGTGCAACTTCTTGCCTCTGCAGAGCGCAAGGGTCTTCTTCCTGGAGAAGAACAGAGCGAACTGCCAGCGTACGTTTCGCCTCCCTCCTTTCCCTTGCCTCCAGGGGAAATACGGAGAAATGCAAGTTAGAAATGCCAGAATTGAGCTAACATGATTGGGAAACAAAACAGTCCAGTTCTTCACCTCAAGCGACTGCTCTGGCACCCCAAGTGACATCATCAACACTGTTCCCAGCGGCTGTGTTGATGTTTCTTCCAAGTTCTCATACAAGGCCGTTTGCTTTTAGGCAATTTTATCAACTTTAAATACCCTGTACGTACAGCAGTCTATTATCTAGACGGTGTAGATGGGGCGCTGGCAACAGCAATGGGCAATAAGGAAATTGGAGGGAACGGTCTTTACTACCTTGGGAGGCTTAAGATAGATGCTATGTAGTCTGGTCTCTAGTCTTCTGGCTTTGCGCTTGGTTCATGTTCAACACATGGATGGTGTGGAGGTGGGAGGCGGGACTGGGGGAATGTAGACATCGCCTTGGCATTGTTGTTTTGATTGTGATTGTGATCTTGGTGATATTTCAATGTGCATCACTTCGCGAATTGGTATAAAAAATGTGCCATGATATAATCAGGTATCTATGGAGATGGTGAGTAGTGCGTTAAAAGTAGAGATGCTTGTAATGGTAAAGAGGGAAGGAGGAGGGCAAATAAGAAAAAAAGGCTATCATGACTTTTCCTATTTGAGAGACATCTTCCATTTCAATTGTGCTTAAGAGGTTCTATTCCTTCGAATCTCGCTTGACCATGATCAACACATGCCAGCAAGATAGGGAAAAGTTGTATCTAGTGAGGCTACTAAACCCCCCACCACCCTGTTGCCCCACTAAAGCTTTGGCGCGTCGCGTCTGCAAAGTATCGCCAAGATTCCTCCCATCGCCGCTTCACAAACACAACTATTTCGCACGAAGCGTTAGATACACCTGCTACACAAAAACATCACAATGCCGTCAATACCCATACGCATCGCCCCCTCTGCACCAACCCTACTTCCCACCGAAAACCCTCTCCCCCATATCCTCCACACACCCTCCGGCTTAGCCCTCCTCGAAATCCAAGGCACAGTTCACTTCCCAGCACCCACCTCCTCCTCCCAACCCTCCACTCAAATCGGCAAACTCGTGTTTCCCCACTACAAGCCAGACATCAACGACCCGAGCGACACCAAATGGATGAAGCGCGTGTACATGTATGTCGGCAAAGGACAACGGATGACAGGCGAGTGTAAAAAATTGCCGAATCCGATTGCTGTGTTGCGTAAGAGGGTTAGGGAGGGTGGGGAGGATGTGGATATGGGTGGAACCGAGGGAGAAGGTGAGGGGGAGCGGGGAAAAGAGGAAGAGCTGGAGATTGTGGAGATAGTGAGGTATCGGGTTGTTTTTTCGGCCAGACCCGAACCGATTACTGGGGTTGCTGAGGTGTCGTGATGCGGTTCTGCGGTGCTGGTTGCTGGGGGTTGCTGGGTTTTGTGGGGGTGGCTGTAGATGTCACCGAACACCCAAAGTGCAACGCGACGGGACGAAAACTACATCGACGTCGGATGCGCATGTCGCGTGGCGGACGACATTGATCAGACGGAAGCGCTTGATTCGACGGTCATGCCAGAGAAACTTGCCCATGTCCCTGGACCGGTACCAGAGGCCTGCTCGATGGTAGTCACCCGTACCCACGCACCTGGTCGCAAGGCTGCACTCCGATTTCGGTGCCATCCATATATGATTCCAGGAGGCTGACTTGAGTCACCCAAATTATACCTGGTTTGGGAAGATTCGCTTGGATCTTTCTGTGCATCATCCGCAATCGCCAGATCCAGGAAATGGGCCAGTAAAGTTTGATTGTTTTTAATCAAGCAATTTAAGCCTGCGCAAGCATATTGCTGCCCCAGTCTTTTTCTCGGCCTCCGGTCTTGCCTTGCGACATGGGGGGTACTTTATCCACTTTACGCGGCGACCACGGTCCGAGATATAAAGAGTACGGACACTGCTAGTTAGCATCACATGGTGCTTGTTTGAGCCAGATGAAACGTGCTGTAGTATAAATATCATGGCTGGTTCCTACAATATAGTCCACGGCTGCCGGACAAGGAAAATCTTGTGTTTTTCTAAGACTTGTGATTGAAGGGTCCAGGATGCATTATACAACAACAGCTTTTGTGGCTTTACTAGCCGGCACCACTTCTGCTGCTGTCGGTGACTGGCAACAATGTATGTTCTGTACATCTGTTCACACACATAGGCTGACTTCAGCACAGGCGGCGGCATTGGTTGGAGTGGTCAAACAACATGCAATTCTGGTTCTGGATGCGTCAAGATAAAGTAAACCATCTAATTACAAAAAAATCTGCTAGCCATTCCTAACCATGTCAAGTGAATACTACTCCCAGTGCCAGCCCGGAGCAGCACCAGCACCCAATCCAGAACCCACCCCCACCCCATCAGCTCCGAACAGCTCAACTCCAAGCGAGCCAGCCGCCAGCAGCGTCCCAGGCGGCACCGGACCCGGCACAACCCTCCAAACGGGTTACTACTGGATCCGTGCAGTGGCCGCTCCCAATTTTCACAAGTACATTCAAACCAACCCTCTCTACTCCACGGGCCCCGCCCTCCTCGGCGACCACACGACCGCCGGCCAACTCCAAGTCGTCTCTGGCCAACTAGTTCAACTTGTCTCCGCGCCCGGCGCCCCCGTCAAGCTCCTCTACGCCAATGTGTCCCCCGAACGCGTCATCAACAACTTGTCTCTCGCCGTTACCTTTTCCGAGACCAAGAACACGTACGGCACGTTTGCGTGGGGCGGCGACGACCTGCAGTGGAGCAGCACGGATGTCACGCGGCCGAACAAGAGTGCGTGGTATGTGTGTACGGGGCAGAAGTTATATATCAACTTGGGGAATTATTTGTATCAGACGCCGAGTGGGTGTGCGGATCAGACGATTCATTACTACAATGACAAGACGGCTAATGCATAGATGGCATTGGCATCGGAGTGTATATATGGAATTCGCGAGGGTGGAAGATGTGTATTAGAGACGCCCGTTTTACTATGTTTCAGTATACAAGTATCGATCAAGTAGCGAGAGGAACTCCACGCATGCCATGTGTTGAACCAGCAATCCAGCAGCTCTCGTCTCGCTACCCGAGCCGGTGTTTTCGCACATGGCACGATCGCTGTTACCTGTATTCAACCTGCCCGCTCCCTTGCCCCCGTTCAATACCGCCTACGGAAGAAAGTAGCGCGCCCATCTAGCAAGTAATCCGAAAAGAGTTCGTCGGCCCCTTGGGTTCGCACATCCCGCCATTCTCCCCATGCACCTCTGCATTACCCGTGCAGTCCGCCGCGAGATAAAGATTCACTATTTCGTCCTTGTTAGCCTCTCCCTCCCCTCTCTATCATAATCTCGCACGTGACACGCCGTGCAAAGCACCTCGCTCTCCTAGCAACTACGGACCTTGGCATGACGGAGCTGTCGCATCAAATGCCCGAATATACGTGCTTCCGCTCCACATTGGGATGCAGTTGTTTGGGGGCAACTGGGTGCGCGTGTTGACGGAGCAGAAGGTGCCTGGGACGGGGTTGCAGTCTGTGCAGTTCCAAGTGGTGAAGGAGATGGAGTCGTAGGCGTAGGTTGAGGTGGCGAGAAGGAGGAGGAGGGTATAGAGGGAGGAGGAGAGGTACATTTTGAAGAGTTGTTAAGACGTGTGTTTTTTTGGAGGAAGAAGTTTGTGGGGGCTGTAGAGGGGAGATTGCAGAGTGTTTGCAAATTAGAATGAGGAATTGATTCTTTGTTCTTATTTTTTTTCTCTCTTTATATGTTGCTTTCATGGTTTCTCCAGGCGACCAGCGTGGCGGAAACTTCTATGTCACCGTTGCTCATGGTGATGATGGTCGGACGGAATTTTCGTCCTTCAACATGGCCGCCCACGCTGACATGTCTTCTCTTGTTCGCGCTGACGTTTCGCACAGCCCCCGTCCCGTATGTTGCTGTTGGGCTTACTTTGTACAATACCTGGTCCAGGCCTTTTGCGGGTTATTTTGTACTACGTATATTGGTAAGTGAGTATAGTCTGTACATAATACAAAAGCCGCTTTGCAGGCGTTTTGCGAATTAGCAGTGGTATGGCCAATAGGCTTTGCGAGGACGGCAGTGGGATTTTCTCACCGATTTCTTATTGGAGAGAAAAAGGGAAGCGTTTGTTGGTTGTCAGATGATGTTCAAGTGCAGTTTTCTCGGCATAATGATAGTGTTGGTGGCGGTGCTAGTTGGGTCATCCCCCGAAGATGCAATTGAATATGTACGCGTACTAGTTACAGTTGGCACATCGCACGATTGTCTTCTCTTGGTTTAGACGCAACCACGTCCTTGATTTGTTGGCGCCTTTATTTTCTTTCGATTTTCCAAAAAGCAAAAAAAGGCCTTTGCTTCACATGTTCTGCGTTGATGCAGCAGTAGCGCCTGTCAGGGAACAACGCGCTTGCCAGCGCATTCATCTTCAACTTCATCAGGGTACCTTTTGAAGCTGCTATGACTCTGGGTTACCATCTATGAAAAAAGCTGATACTCCCAGCGGGAAAATCTGCAGCGTCAATACACGTGGTGCTTGTCATCTCGAGGGGAGGCATCATCGATTCCTATATGTCATGTCCAGATACTTGAGGCTAGGTCGTCAGTTTCTAGCTGGCTAACCCTCAAAGTATCGGCTTCACAATATTTCAGATAAAATTTTCCCTTTGCATGATTATTCAGACTCACCGTTATCTTGTAAGTACTCCACTGCCCACTACATGCTGTGTTGGAGGGCTCGAATGCTGACCCACTAATCTGTGGCCTTGACCTTCTTCAGCAATCGTGTCTGGTGCTAGATCGATTCATATTCTAAGATCTGTTGTGTTGTTGGTCTGAAAAGAAGAAATACGTACTAATTTGCGAAAAACTAACTATCGGTCGATTACTGGAGCGAATTCAAGTGGCTTCTTGCCGAGTTTTGCGGAGGCGTAGAGAACAGTAGCTGACGTGGAGTGCGTACCCCACACTTTACTTATTTCCAAAAGAAATTGGGAGTTACACGTACATGGGCTTCTGATTCACACTCGGAAAAGTGACCTGCTAACGCATGTCTCTACGAGGCTGTCTCCCAATCAGTATGTGCATGCCTTGGTGACCTTTACCTGAAATGTCTCATCGCTGTAGACAAAGGAAAATATAACTCCACATTTTGCTGCAAAACGATACTGGGAAGCACTCAATGGGGCATAGTGAGAGGTATGGTGCAACGTCATTTTGAGATTTGTCAATAAAATCGCAGTCCGTATTATGGTACGCCGAGAGGAGCACCTACCCAAATATGTGGAGTGCTTCCGCAGATATTCAGTATTTATACCTCCCCCAGACTCCAATGCAGAATCGACTTTGTACAAAACTTCTTCTATCTTGCCTGCTGGCTGGGCCACATCGACAATAGCAGTACGGAAGACTACTTAAAGCTGCTTATACTCTTCGGCCCTACAGACCATAAAGCTTTTTTTATCCTTGCATCATGTCAAGTCACACCTCGAGTCAGGCACTCTATGATGCGACTTCTTACACCATCCCCATCTCAAGCTACGACACACACGGCCTTTGCAGAGACTTCCCGTTGAGAAGACACAAATGGGAGGCTGAAGCTAATGCGGGAAGTCATGAGGCAAGGTTGGATTGGATCAAGTATATCGGGCCAATCGCGGAATTTGGAAACGCCAATCCTATTAATGGCAATGCCGTAGCTCTCGGGCTGCCATTGGCGAAACCGGAACGTCTCAGCTTAATGGCTTACCTTTTCGAATGTATGGAGTTCACGTTACTGCATATCACAGGCAGAATTACGGTAGTCTCGTTTTGTATCAATTCGGCTTACTGTGATCACAGATGCATTTTTATACGACACCATTCACGACTTGCAGTACCCAGAGACCGTAAGTCTATCTCCAATATCATCATGATTCTTTCCAACTTACTGACTCTGACCTTTTCAAATCAAAGCCGGATCACTATAGTCATATTCACGGTTCTGATCGAGTACTCGGACTTGCCCAGCTCCAAGCAAAGTTAACGATCCGGCTCACCTCGATCGATCAAGCCTGTGCTGAAAGAGTGTTGTGTAAAATGAGAGAATGGAGCACTACGGCTGCCCTCAACAAGGACAGACAATTTGGCTCATTAGAGGAGTATTTGAATTTCCGATTAATTGATATTGCAGCACCGTAAGTAAAACTTGACAATAGCCTATACCAAGAGCAACAAGATACTAATATAGCGAATAGCCTAGCAGAATCCGCGGCACTTTTCAGCATGGGAATGGTACTCACTGAGGAAGAAGATGCCAAACTCGACCCTATTCGTATACTATGGACCCGCGCACTCACTCTAGCCAATGATTACTTTTCTTTCGACCGCGAATATCTCGAGTTGGTGGGTTTAAGAGAATTGAAAACGATAAAGAACGCTGTTTGGCTCCATATGAAATGGTATCATGTGGGCATCGATGTCGCCAAAAATATGGTATTGAACATGACGCGGCAGTACGAGAACCAGTTTCTTGAAAGCTGCGCGGAATTACGGTGCAAAAACGACGTATCCGAGAAGTTGAGTTTGTATCTGGATGTGTTGACATTCATGGTCAGCGGAAACATGGTCTGGAATCTGAATTGTCCCAGATACAATCCTCGTACCAGATATGACCCGAATGCCGGCCTCGAGGATGAATTAACGGCAAAGTCGATGCCAGAAACTTTGGGTATCGATTACGAGGCACGTCTTGTTATCAAGGAAAATGATGACTCGAATCAAGCAAGTATCACACGTCCAGATTCGGCGATTGGGCATTCACAAAGATCTTCTGTCGAGACCTGTCTTATGAGCACCGGTAGAATCGAATCAACACTGAATGACCATCTCTCTCATTCATTACACCCTTCAATATTCTCGAGCCGTGGGTTCGAGCAGGCGGTCATCGCTTATCCTCCAAAGGGAGTGTCCTTGGACTCTAAGTATGCAAAAGCACCAGTGGACTATATCAAGTCACTACCCTCTGGAGGTGCACGAGATACCTTTATCAATGCCTTGGCCATCTGGTTCAGCGTTCCTTCATCGGCCGTATCACGTATCAAATCAATAGGCAATCGCCTCCACTCTGCATCCCTCATACTCGATGACATCGAAGACGGGTCCAGCCTTCGAAGAGGCGAACCAGCAGCGCACGCTGTTTTCGGTGTTGCGCAGACAATTAACTCGGGATGCTATGAGTTTATAAGAGCAGCGGAAGAAGCCCGGAATTTGAGTCCCGATGCAATCGAGATCGTCCTCGAAGGACTGGACGAATTGCATGTCGGACAATCCTACGATCTTTACTGGACACAGAATAACTCATGTCCATCCGAGAACGAGTACCTGGAAATGGTGAAGAAGAAGATAGGAGGCTTGTTTCGACTCGTCGCACGACTACTGCTCAGTTGTTCGACGAGCCAAGAGTCGAGCAAGAATCTAATTCTCGACATCGAAGATCTCATCAATGTGATCGGGATACAATACCAGATTCGCGACGATTACCAGAGCCTTTGTTCCAAGGACTTTACCGAGAAGAAAGGGTTTTGTCAGGATTTGGACGGGGGCAAGTTTTCTTTCCCGATAATACACGCGTTGAGCACACAGTCGGAGAGTACTCAGCTACTGCGTGAACTTCTCCAGCGGAGAAGAGATGCAAGACACCTCTCATATGAGCAGAAGAGACTTTTAATAAAGCAACTTGACCGCACAGGTAGTATGGAATACACGCGCAAGACATTGAAGCGGCTGGAAGGTGAGGTATACAAAGGTGTGAAGAGGATTGAAGAAGCTACCAAGACGGAAAACTGGGTCCTGAGAGCTCTGTTGCAAAGATTGGAGGTGTAAAAGTCAATGAATTATATTCCGATAGTTTTCTCTTCCTTCCAATCTCATGTTAATGACTAGATAGTGGATTTTGTACGTTGTTGTACAAGCTCAAGCTTTGTGCTGACTTTGTGACCACCGGACTATTTTCACCGTCCAAGATGCCAGTGCGGTAGGTTGTAGACAGACGACAGCCTAATCAAAGAAATCTCTGAGATTGGTTTCGTCAGAGAGAAAAGACCTTCATGAGCTGGAAGCATTTGTGTGACAATCATATTGCACGGGTAGCTGAAGGCTACTACTTGTGCTACTAGCTTACTACCTGGATCAGGCTAGCCGATCGACAAGTATGGCATCATAGATCGTGTGTGAATCACCTTGCAGAAGCCTTGCCAATAGCCAGATAACATTCTTATCATGGCCGTCGCTGTTTTCTCCTCATTAAACGTACAACAATGCCACCATGGTCGCTGATATCACCAGCCTCGCGAGGTATTGGCTTTGCGCTCGCGAGAAGGGTCCTGCAAACCACAAATGCGCCGGTCATTGCAACAGCACGGAAGGACTTGGACAAGACCAAAGAAGAGCTCCTTGATGGTCTTGACGTGGATGAAAAAAGGTTGAGCGTTCTAAAACTAGATGTTCTGGGTACCTAGAAATTGCATCCAAATTACTTTGAAGCATCCACTGACAACCGTGAAGATGAACAGACCATCGCAGATACAGCAGCGGCATGCAAAAGTCAGTTCAGTGGCAGCTCAAACCAGCTTCAGCTTGGGTTGATAGTACCTGGAATACTCTTTCCGGAAAAATCGCCTACCCAGATTAATGCCGATGATGCGCTGTTGACTTTTCGAACCAACACTTTGGGTCCAATGTTGATGCTCAAACATTTCTCACCCTTCTTGCCCAGAAAGTCTCATACCATTGAGAGAGATGAAGAAGACATGGAAGGGCTACCAAGCATAGCTACGATAGCTATCATGTCGGCTCGTGTTGGTAGCATCAGTGACAACCGTCTCGGAGGATGGTACAGTTATCGTGCATCTAAAGCAGGTGTCAATCAAACAGTAAAAACATTTGATAATCATCTTCGCACTGCCTCTGGGGGGAATGCAATGGCAGTGGCCTTACATCCAGGCACCGTCAAGACTGGTTTGAGCAAAGAGTTTTGGGGCAATGTTAAGAAGGAAAAGCTATTTGAGCGTGAATGGGTTGCTGAAAGACTCATCGATGTCATCAAGCAAGTGGGAGTCGAAGGACGAGGAAAGTGTTGGGACTGGGATGGGAAGGAAGTACCTCCTTGATTCTTGTGTGCAGAAGCAGGCGCAATTGATCTCTGCTTGCTACTGCCAACATGGCCAAAGAACTTTGTGTTGGCTCGCCTCTACATCAGATGGCTTCTCTATCCGACACGCTATCCCAATACCATTTACTTTCACAGATGCCGCTATCCGCCTGCCGCCTGCAGATCGCTATAATGACAGTTTGCAAACAATCCTGTAGCGAGACATGTGACGAGTCGGGAAATGAGTCTGCTTCACGCCACACATACCAAAATTGTATCACGGAAGATCATCTAAGACAAGAATCTGTCTGCAATATGATCGTAAACAGGGTCTTTTCCGCTCTATCCCAACCGGGCAGCACTCTCAGGTTAAACAGCCAGGCCACAAACATTCGCAGACGATTGACATATGGCTGACTCCGAGAGCAGATTACAGGGCGTAACTTGCCTTGGACAGCTCTTTAGTTGTTCCGGGCTAGTTTTGTTGTACCACTCGCGCTGTTAGGATACATTTAACAAAGCTCCAATGGCCGGCAGCCCACAATGTACTAGGCCAGATCTCAGCTTCGTCAAAAGGCAGTTTCGACTTTATTTACCATCATACCGTACGAGTTGAGTCCATTGTTTCCGATCTGCCTTAATCGTATCAAATTGTCATTTGTTAGAAATGAATGGTAGGCCACGTCCCAGCCTGCTAGAATCGGGTACAAAAATGACTTCGCAGCCAAAGTAATGATCTAAACGAAGGGCATACGCTGAGACGTTGGAGTTGTAGCTGTAAGATGTCTGTAAGCGAAGCCACACTCTTGAACCTAAAAAAGGTTATGTGGTAATGCATAGTAATTTCTCAAGAGGCATACGCCTATTGGGCGTAATAACTAGGTCAGGTATGGTTGCGATGAGGACACGGGCCACTCAGCGCAGCACATCAATGCCTACAAATTCGCCATCTTTCGCCCGCCTGTCTCTCCCATCTCATCACCGCCGCACGACTATTCTCTAAAACGATATGGGTTTTCTCCATGTCCCTCCTGGCTATAGCCAATTCTTACAAGGCCTCGTCTGCCGCATCAGCTACCGATTGCAGTCAACATCTTCTCAACCCCAATGACCATCGCGTACTTCCCTCACCCGGAGAAGTGTATACCTCGTTGACCGAGGGACTTTGGAGAAAATCTGTTCAAACGGTATTACCTTAACAGATATGTATATCGATATCTATAAGACTAGGATCCTCGAACGCAAGGGCAGTTACACTGCCCTGATCGACCACATGGACGCGCACAGGGTCTATGTATCGTGGCACGATACGTGATCGAGCTTAAAAGATCAGGAGGCAACCCGCAATCAGGTGGATAGGATCAAGCTGAAACTCAACCGCCGCAACAGAATTGAGTGAAGAAGGTGTCTATCTACCTACGAAAGAAAATCGCAAGATACATAGCTACAAAATAGTCACGTGGTGCTACACGACGGTGCCGAAACGTATAAAGAACCGCAAACAATTACCAGAGTTGAGGCTGAACGAGTGCGCGCGGGCGAAGACTCGTAGGTCAGTCCCAAATCGACGAGAAGACATTCAGAAACGGCATCATCTCAAAGTGCCATCTTTGCACGTTGGCTCGAGAGGAGGTGCCTCACCGCTCGATTATAACGATTCTGGAAACCGCAGGATGGGTGGAAACGATAATGCATCGGGCCAACCATCGGACGCAGATGATTCCCTATACCGGGTCGATATCCAAGGAGGTCTAAGCGACGAGCCTGCCGATACCTCGTACGAGCATACCAATAGGAATGCCCCAGACACGGATAATTCGGGAAAGGCACATGGCTTCAAACGGTGTGCTTGTCAACGGCTCAGACGAACCTCACTATAGTGGCGCTCCCGCAGGGCAAGGTCACATGGAAAATGGCAGCTTGGACAGAGACTCCAACGGGAAGTCTGTCGCATCCGGAGACGTGGATGGTCATATCCTTCGAAATGGTACGTCTGCTCATGTCTCAAACAGGCCTTAGTACAATAGTTCTCCCGCTCCCGCTCCCGCTCCCCTTGGGATCGGATGGATAATCAAACGTCAAAGAAACACACTAACAGCATTGCTTTAGCACCGATATCCACCGGAACCATCACGTGTCTCAGAACGACTCACTTCCCAGTGGCATGAACAGCCATTTCCCTAGTAGAGCCCGCTCGTCCATAGCGAGACCGCATGGCCGACAATGCCCTCAGCCACCAGATCAACAGCATCAGCACCGCACCCCCGTCTCACCCCACCGCTCCCGCATCGACAGCCTCGGCGACTTACAGCAAGAGCAAAAAGAAGACGACAACCACGTACGCTACTACCCCAACGACCCCCAGCAAACCAGTCGTACCAGCGCCTCAGCCCTCTCTTCCCCCCCTCCCCCAAATAGCCTACTCTCCCGCATCCCGTGCTTGGATCCCGACCCTCGTTCTGCCATCTGGCCCCCGACCACGGATCCGCCAGATTGGGTCGAGCCCGAGCGACATGCCGCTTGGCGAACGGCAGCGGCAGCGGCAGTGCAGGACGAGCCGTCGCAGCTGGTAACTGCCGATGCCACTACTACGGTCAAAGGTAGGACGAGGAGGCGGAATGCCATCCTTGCGCGGACGCGGGCGACTTGGTGGGGGTGGGTAACGAGACATTGCGTAGACTTCTTCCTCGTCCTATTTTGGGTTTATTTCTCAAAAATAAATCCATCTAGCCAAAGGCTCCACGCCGGAACGGGCGCGGTGGTTGGTTCCGTCGCGGCTCTTTGGCCCACTTTGTTCCCCCTCTCTCTCTTATCATGCCAGTGAAGGATTTCCAAGTTGCGGCAAAAAAAAATCGAGGGTTCTTTTCGGGTGTGGGAACGGGGGACACGGTGCTCTTGTTTTGTCTCAACTCTGTTTGTGGCGGGGGTTCTGTTTTCCATGCTCGAGGGAGAGAGGGTACGCATGGTGGGTAGCTTGGAGACGACGGCTGGGCTGACGGTAATGCAGAGAATATGCGTTCTTGACACGGAGGCTACACGTGCTTGTGCCGTGGGGTCTGGGGTCTGGGAAACGACGTGCTCCACGAACCCCTGCGTGTTTCCATGGTGCAAGAACATACGGCATGGGAAACCGCTCGTCGGCACGCGTCTGGTTCGGAATGGCACGCCTGCCACAGGTGACGTGCCGCCATGTGGTCAATAGCAGGCTCGTTCGTGTACGAATGGTACGTGGAGAGAGCGCCAACCTACCTACTTTTCCTACCTACTACCCTCCCTAACCCCCATACGCACAGACCCCAGCTCGGAAAGACGGGGTACCATACGCTCCATCCAACGTACCCAACTCCTACGTCACGAATCCAGTCAAACGCACCCCAAGGGATACCTCCGCCCACACACTCTTCCACTGGGGAAAAAAAACATAAAACAACAAAAAAAAAGGTCCAATACAGTAATAATTCGCCAGTCTACGCATCCGTGACGTCGACGCCCCCCCCTTCCCCAATACGCAGCCTCGCTCTCTCTCTCTCTCTCTCTTTCTCTCTCCGCCGCCCGAACCCCAAACACAACCTCCAAGAACCTCCAAGAGCCTCCAAGAGCCTCCAAGAAACCCTAAAACACCCGCCCGCCCCCCTTCCAACCCCCTTGCCTCCCTCCGACCGGGAAAGAAAGCCAGCAAATCCTCCTCTTGAATGGAGTAAACCCAGCACCAATCCGCATAGACTTGCACGCACACTCACGGCACGTAAGCCACCCCACTTTTCCCGCAGCCCACCGCAGCCACCCAGGCAAAGCAAAGCAAAGCCCCCACAAAAAAAATCAAAAAAAACGAGGCAGTGTTGAATTGTTCTTCTGCTGTGCTTTGCCTTGTCCCCTTCCGCTGTCTAACTATTGCTCCAAAAAAAATTGCTATCTTAGCTCTGGGCTGAGAGGCGCAGATACAGAGTTGGCAAGCGGAAACGGACCGTCCGCAGCCATCTAGACCCTTTCCCCACTCTCTAAAGTAAAGAGCAAATAGGTAGGAAGAATGAAAAGAAAAACACTTTCCTTTCAGCTATCAACTTACCACTCGCCTATTTGGCCTCCATTTTTTCTGCTGTCTGAGTGAGGGGAAAGGGCAAAGGGGGGGGGGGGGGGT
>JALPSE010000012.1:84101-104875 GCA_030558545.1 Bipolaris gigantea
TAGTCTGAGCATCGTCATATTCTGGCTTCTGGAAAAAAACCAATCGTGTGACGAACGCCGGCAGATGTCATTTAGAGCGACGGAAGGGGTGGGTAAGCGGCCACAAGCCGTAGCGGGACCATTGATCAGCCCGTGTGGTGCTAGTTTGCGGGAGAAGGAATTATGGCGACCCATCGGTGTGTTGGATAAAAGGGTTGGAGATTACCTGCCGATGCCCCACGAGCACACCGCTTTTTAACAAAGTGCGACGAAGGCCTCGAAAGAAAAATGCACGGGAGCCGCCGATGAAGGGGGGGGAATAGGCGCAAGCGGCAGACGAGTCGTAGCTGGGCATTTGACTCACACGTGTTCGTGTTGGGGCTGATGGCGTAAGTCTTGGGCAGTATCGCCGGCGGCCGAAGAAAGTGATGCGGTCGCAGAGCTGTACTGCATGGCGCTGACGGAATCAACGCCAGTGCCAGTAGCTAGCCGGCTGCCAACCTTGCGCAGTCGGTCGACGAGCTGGTGAAGCCATCGTCATGCCATGCGATGCAGCTGGCCTTGATCCGGCGCGTTAGAGCAGCACCCATGCATCCCAGACGGACAACGAGTGCGCCCCGGGCCGTGGCCGTGTCAGCCTAACGCAACGTGTACAGCATGTCACAGCAGTCAGGAGCGTGCGGAGAGGGCAGGTGATGGGGCGAGCGGACAGAGCAGTGGGTGCACACATACCCCACCCAGCAGGTCGAGCGAGGGCGGCAGTGTCAGCGACGGGCTGGGAGCGGCGGCGGCGGCGGCGGCGGAGGCGGAGGCGGCGGCATGGATGCGGTCATGGGCATGCCTCGCGTCGAGTCGAGTCGAGTCGGGTCGAGTCGCATCGAGAGGGAGAGTAGGGAGGTGGCAGGACGCTCGCAGAATGTGCCGTGCTGTGCCGTGCTGTGCTGTGCAGTGCTGTGCTGCGGTGTGCTGTGTTGTCCTGCCCCCTCCCCCTCGCTCGCTCGCTCGCCCGCCCGCCCCCGCAGCGTGTGCCCTGCTCGGCTGCTTGGACTTGGACTTGGTTGCTTGGACAGGAGGCGCTAGGAGAGGGCGGCAGGCCCGCGCCAGAGGGCAGAGGCAGAGGGCAGAATCAAGGACTGGGACCGGGGGGGAACGGAGAAGCCTTGCCTGTTCGGTGGGATTTGCGTGGGCTAGGATCTGAACGTGCAGCAGACCCGAACGCTACACTAGCGCGTCACATGACCGTTAGTGTCATGCGGTCTCCCGCAACGCCAGGCGCGAGCGAGAACGGGCTGTCCGGCTAACGCACGATGACTTGGCTCGCTGCATGCCCTTCGCTTGGGCCAGCCAGTCAGCGCCACTGCCGCAGGGTTACACAGGCGTCTATTGGCGGGCTTCGCGCTTGTGGCCCACCTCCTCTGTCGACTGCCTGCCCCCGACGCCCAATCCCTCGATCCGCGTGACTTCGGCCCCAGACGCCGCGCCACGAACATGCGTTGCTGAAATTGCTCTTGTCAAGCCTCGTCATCCTCTCCATTGCTTTCTGTCTGTGGTTGGGCGACCCAATGCCTTCATCTGCGTCTGCGCTGCGTCTGCGCTGCGTCTGCACCTGCCTATGCCTCCGCCGCCTCCTCTGCACCCTCCTCTGCATCATCGTCATCGTCATCGTCTTCGCTGCTTGACCCCGACGTGTCCTCGTCCGGCATGACAACGCTGTTGAGATACGTAATCTGCGCCTCCCGTTAGTCGCCCTCCACGCCCAATGCCTCGACAAAGACTGCATCTTGCCGTGCGCGGGTGACTGCGCCGCCGCTTGCTTCCTACAGGGCTCTTCCTAACACGCTGCTGCCGCTGCCCTGCCCTGTCCAATCAAACACCCACACACTCCATCTTGAACAAACGAAACGGCAAACGTACAAATGGCACCATTGCCTTTACGAGCTCAGCTACTCGCTCCAACCCCCCTGTGCCGACAATGACTTCGTCTGCAACCGTACAACCAATCGTGAAGTTGCGGAGTCGCAAAAGATCAATGTCTTTATGACCATGATCGTATCCCTGGCCCACCTGTCAGTAAACTCTATCAGGCATAGTCCCGAATGCATTCCGTCCGTTTCGTTGCTGAGCATGGAGAAAAACTGTCCACTAGCTGAGCTGTCATCCTAACCGCTGCCCTCGGCTTGCTGAATGCGGGGCGGCTTGAAACTCTAATTGCCCTACGGCACAGCGTTGGAACGCAGAAGCTCCAGATACACCCCCCCAAAGCTTAATCCTCCCGGTTTGTAGCGGGCACACGAGTAATCCTATCATGGCTGTCGCTAACCTCAAGCCCGAATAGGCCGTCCGGACCATGGGCCAATCACAATCATGCCATAGCTGTTAGACGCAAACGCTTACTGTCATGCCCTTCTGGACATTGTTGCCACTTTGGGGACAAAAGACAAAACATACATCACCTACCTTGGGATTACGCTTCAAGGCGTTTGACTGGTTCATGGATAGGCTCGTAAAGGCCTTGACCACCTGCTTATCGTCGTCTCGTGCTCCCCCCAAAAAGGCTTCTCTAAAGTCGCGGTTTCTGAGCACAGATTTGATCTTGTGCGGTTTGCGATCGATGTCGTGACGAAGTTTGGCAAGAGCAGCTGCGTCTGGTTGCCAATAGCCACCACCTTACAAAGTTAGCACATGACTTCGTATCATGAGACCAAGAACACCATGTAGGCATCCATGACGCTACCACGTTGCAATGAAGAACAACGAGCGTCCAAGCACAGCTCCGCACCAAACCCGCACGCGATACCAGCGTCACCATGTGGCCCGCAGCTGAACCTCGAGGCTATCCGACACGTTACACCATCAATCTCCGAAAGGGTAGCGAGTGCTGGGGCACATTCATCGCCATGTTCCACTCGTGCAACTGGTAGCGCTACCCAATGGTATAGTGCAATGCCTCCTCGTACCGCAGATACAACAGCATTGTCACTGCTGACCGGTATCGGTACATTCAGCACAGCCGTAGCAGAATCGTCTTGCCCGTTTCTGACAGTAGTCGCGCAGTCGTGGCACTACAGTGCACCGTATTGGTCGCAAAACTCGGTAGGGCCAAAATACAGCATACAGAAATTCAGCCTGCGATGATCACATGCGTATAACCATTGGCAACACATGCAGAGAACATGCATACTTAGGCCGATGGAAGACGATGGTAACCACGAGGTCAAGTGGTGCTCGCAAACAGGTTCCACGACAGCGCATAGCTACACGCCGTCCCCAGAGCAAGGAGCGAAGGAATGTGAACATACCTACAAAACTTCCGCCTTTTGGCTGCACCTGTACGTAGTAATGCGCATAGGGTCCCTTGCGTCCAGTTCTTGACCATGCCGCGGAGAAGTAGGTCTGCAACCGTCAGTGCACGTCCCAAAATATTTGTCGAAGATGCAAAATTGATTTCCTCCACTAAAGCATGGATTGCCATGTTTCCTGGTAGCTGAGCTAGTAGATCGAATTCTCTGACAACACGAATGTTCGCCATAGCCTTTTCTCCACTAATGGTGAACTGACACTGGCTTACCTTGTACGGTGTTGGGTCTTTGGAGAAGCGAATATCTTGTTACGTCAGTATCTTCGTATGGTGTCTTGGTACATGCATCTCACCTCTGTAAATCCGATAGATCTATGCACGTTAACATGTGGAGCAATATGGGTTTGGGTGCGTACTGACCACGTCCTTGACCGGCAACTCCGGAATTGTCTCATCTGCTTCAATGATCTTTTCTGATACCTTTTCTGCAAACGTTGTAAAGTCTTGAAATGCCACTCTAAAGTCAGGGTCATGTACTACATACTTGTCAGCCGAACCTTGCATATGATTCCCGAGATACTTTGAACGAGGAGATATGAGAAAGAAACACCCACGCTTTAACCAAGTTCGATCATTGTTGGCTGCTAGTTCTTTCAGAAAGAGTAAAGTGTTCGGGTGGATCGTGTGGTCCAAATATGGCGTATCACCTGCATCTCGGGCTTTGGGCTTCTTGATGACTACCCGTGTTCCCGGCTCAAGTTTAGCTCCTGGTTTCCACAACTCTTGCTCATCGGAATTCTTCTTGTGAATAGGAAGGCTCTTGGCAGCGCGCCCTCGTGGTTTACGGTTCTTGCTCTCATCATCTTCATCGCTGTCGGTCTCGTCAGCCTCGGACCCGGCGGATGATTCTCTGTTGTCATGATCCTCATAGTCAGAGGCTACACCATCTTGTTCGTATGCTCTAGACGATATTTTTCTTGCTGATTTCTCGTCTGCATCATCTGTGTCGGTGCCTGGATCAACGTAGGATTTCCTTGCAGTCGCCTTTGCCCTCTTGGACTGCCTCTGCGGAGTTTCCTGTGCAGGACGCTTGGAAGAGCTCCTGGGCGCGGTGGATTTCGTTTCTTTTGTCGATTTACGTGGCATGTTACCGTTTCTAAGAACCAACAGAAGTGTGGAAGAGCTGTTGCAGCAGTTGTAAGCGACTCGGTTTGTTTGGGGGCCGGGGCGCGCACTGGCCATTGATGACGCACACGAACGCGAAAACCCATCGCGGTGTCACGAGTTTCGTCCGCCCTATCAAACCACGGACCCCTCATAGTCATGGCCACCCGCTTCGCAGCTCGCAAGCAAAAAATACTCGCTCAGCTAGATACTCCCGATGCCGAATACCATGACCTGTCGCCAAAAGGTTCTGTCGATGCCCCAATTCGAAGTTTGATTGGAGAAATCAACCGCCTTGACGGCTTTGTCACGACCAGCAGCTGCTCAGGACGCATTAGCGTATTCCTGGAAGGCCGTAAGACAGGATCTATCATCGAGGATCCCTCTACTGAAGGCGCTGACTCACGGGCTGGGCCTGGAGGAAAGGGCGGCGGGGGTGCATGGCTGTTCCTCTCTCATGAACCAGTCCAAAACGTGGATGCAAATCATGACTTTTTATCTGATTTCGGACTGAAAAATTCCAAAGTCGATAATGATGGACCAACCGTCTCTAGTAGATATATTCATCTCAAGTTCGAGCCTATGGTGAGATTCTTAACAACAGCACCATATACAATCTAACAATTCTTAGATTTTGCACATCTTGGCTGCATCGATAGACGATGCCCAGCATGTCCTCAATGCAGCACTGGCAGCTGGATTCCGTGAGAGCGGAACTGTAAGCCTTGCATCAATCAAAGGAGAAGTAAATCCTATAGTAGCCGTTCGATCAGCTGGTTATTCCTTCGATTCCATCATAGGCTATCAAAATGCAAATGGAGACAGAATTGCTTTGGTGAATGAGAGGTATTTGCAAACCTTAGTCTCTATAGCAAATGAGCGCTTCAAGGTCAATCTCGAACGAATAACCCGGTTTCGCAATGCACTCTTGGGGACGCAACAACAGAGCACTTCACACCCACCTGGCTGGGAAGATGCAAATGCCAGGAAGAAGAGGAAGAGAGAAGAAGGCCTTGCACGACAGCAAGCTTTAAAAAACAAAGATGAACAAGACAATCAAGATGAGCCAACAGAAAGGGACCTAGACGTTTGCGGGATGTTTTCATGATACCACTAGTTGGTCTGATCGCTAGTATAGCAAGTAAGTCAGCAACAAAAAAAACAGAGTGACGATGTATGTGTTGTATATTCGACGTCACAAACGCAAATTCAAATACTGTGAATGGCAAACTGTATGTCAATATTCCCAAAAAAAAAACATACTGCACTACCGTGGATGGAGGGTTTTCTCCATGCTGTGGAGGCCCGAGTGCAATGTCTCCGGTTCCCGTACTATCTACATTCTGTCTTTTCAGGAACCTCTATTACATGACAAATCTCCTCTTGACTCATCCGTGAAGAAAGGTTGCCATGATATGTTTCCGACGGATAGGCACTGTTGCCCTTCTCGGCCAATGACAGAGCCAGCTTTTTAGCGTAGTACGTACCTTGACAAGTTTCCGATGCTATACCCGGTGACTTTTACTCTGGCCCCACTCCATATCACAACTTGATCACCTCTGTTTCTCTGAATCGACAGCAACATCGCACCACTCCACTTACGTCCATATTTCATCAATTTCTTTCGCTTCCGGAGAGAAACCTATACACCATGAGCCTCGCAGACGCTAACCGTCAATACTTTGAGTATGATTATATCTCCTATTACTCCCTCTCTTGTCTATTCCACATTCTCGCCCATTCTATCGCTACTAATCCCTACAACAATGCCATGTAATGTATCATGGACCCTTCTAACATACTGACAGCTCCATCTCGGATACTTACGATGCCAAACCCTGGTTCGCAACCGTAAACAACCAAGTCACCGAAGCCCTACGCGGGGATCTATCTTGGATCGGTGTCCCGCTCGTCAACGTTCCCGCCGAAGGACAAGAGAGCGCAGGTTTTGAGCAAGTCCGAATGCTGGATTATGCCTGTGGCACGGGATTGATGACGAGGGTACGTCTCTTGATTCCCTCTTCCCACTCCCCTGGCCCCGCATGTTCCCTCTCTGAGCAGTTCCTCTTGAATCAGACGAGAAGAAGTGATTCCACCGAGACATCTCCTTTACACGCACATACGACATGGAAAGCCAATACCCACAAACCTATCTAACATGATGCAACCCAGATCTTCGCCCCCTACATCACCCACACAACCGCCGTCGACATCTCCCCAAAAATGATCTCAACCTACACCTCGCGCTTCGCCTCCGTCTCCCCACAGCCCTTCACCATCACCACCGCAATCGGCAACCTCTTCGACAAATCCCACCCCAACCCTTCCTCCCTGGACGCACCAGAGTTCCGCGACTTCGATCTAGCAACTGTAGGCTTCGGGTTCCACCACTTCGAAGACGTAGTGTATGCTGCAAGTCAACTCAAGGAGCGACTGAGACCGGGGGGTGTCTTACTTATCAATGATTTTCTCGAGGGAGGTGATGTGCTGGCGGATGAGGAGGGGAAGATGGTAGAGGGGAGTCAGGGAAATCATGCTCTGCGTCATCATGGTCATAATCATACCCGTGGTCCTAAGCGCAATCACAACCACGACGAGAGCGACAAACACGACTCTAGTCTCCATAGCAAAATGGCTGCTTCAATCGCGGCACCGCACTTCACCATGGACGGCGTGAGGCGATTCTTCGAGGAAGCGGGTTTCGTTGATGTGGACGTCAAGACGATGAAGGAGAAGTCGTACATGGAGGTTGGCGGCAAGAAGATGTGGCGAACAATCTTGTTTGCGCGGGGAAGGAGACCAGCGAGCAACGACCGAGCCAAGGAAAAGAGTGAGTTGTAAACTTCCCTTGTGGCGGTTTTTCTTTGCTAGAGACGAGAAATAGGGAAGATTGCAAGACAGAGCAAAGGGCAGTAGAATCAATTCATAGCAATACAAGTCGGAGAATGGAATATACATAGATATATATCAAGGATATCAAATCTTGCTACCTCAAACCATACAAATGAGAAAAAAAAAACACACACACGAGAGAAAAGCGTCAAAAACCTACACCTCATACTCCACCCCTAACCCATCTACCCCAACCATCTAGACAGAAAAAACAACAACAACGAAAACCCTCACCACTTCCCCTTCAACGGCAAATCTCGACTCGAAAATCCAACCTGGATCCCAATCTCTCCCATTGGCAATACCCAATTCTGCCTCTTAACATCCCAATAACTCAAATCGCGTCTCGTAACCTCGAACTGAACCAGCTTCCCCTTCCCCTTCTCAAGCTGCACCTTTTCAAACCCACGCAGCACACGAACAGGGAAATCCACCGGCTCGCCCGTCTCGTGGTCCTTGTAGTCTTGCGGGAGGGAAATATACAACTGAACGACGGAAGCGCCGTCTAGGGGCCCCTTGTTTTCGAGAGAGGCGGAGACGGTGAGGAGTGTGGTGTAGAGGTCCGGGTTGCCGCCTGGACCACCGCCTGCTTCGCTGAGCGGGGAGGATGGGGGTTGAGGTTGTGG
This sequence comes from Bipolaris gigantea, assembly GCA_030558545.1. Classification (NCBI taxonomy): domain Eukaryota; kingdom Fungi; phylum Ascomycota; class Dothideomycetes; order Pleosporales; family Pleosporaceae; genus Bipolaris; species Bipolaris gigantea. The sequence continues at coordinate 92,061 of JALPSE010000012.1, forward strand.
GGATTTGGGTTTCTTGATACCTTTTGTCGAGTCGAGCCAGGGGTAGATGTATTGTTCTACTTTGTTGAAGCCTTCGGGAAAGAGTACTGACTCCGGGTCCGGTAGGTCGGTGGAGTAGGATGGGGGGGTGAGGCCGTCTGGTCGAGGCTTGGGTAGAGGTGTTTTTGCGCTCTTGTCTTCGATCATGAGGGAAGATAGCTCGAATTGTGTGTATGAGAGACCGTAGCCAAACTCGAATCGGGGAGTGATGTTTTGCTTGTCGAAATAGCGGTAGTCGATGTATAGGCCTTCGGTGAAATCTTGCTGGGGTGCAAGACCGTCGGAAGGACTGGGAAGATACTTGATCTTGCTGCCTGGACCAAAATCGTCTTCCTTCTTAGCGATGGTGTAGGGTAGACGACCAGATGGGTTGATATCGCCAAAAAGTACATCTACAATAGCATTTCCAGACTCCGTACCTGGAAGGTGGGCAATGAGTACTGCTCTGACGTTCATGATGTCGATGAAGTCCTCTAGGATGACGGATCCAACCGTGTGGATGACGACAACGACGTCGCCCATGCCTTCTCCACAGCCTTTGGCAACATTTTTGATGAGCTCAGCACCGCCTTTTTGCAGATTGAGATCGTTTCTGTCGCCCCGAATGTTTCCGTAGTGCTCATATCCTTCTCCTGAATCGGCATTGGCAAAGACGATGCAAAGGTCTTGATCTTCGAGAATCTCCTTTTGGTTGGGGAGCTTGTTCTCCAACCAGTCTGTTACGTATACGGTCTCATTGTCAAATGCCTGTCTGATGGCAGATACGGGCTCGACCAGGTACGAAAAGTTGACGGCACCGGAACCCCAACCTGAAGCCAAGGTCCCCTCGTTGCAGCTTTGATCAGAGCAGTGGTTGATGCCGTCGTGAGGGAGACGTGCATCTTCACCAAACACACCAACACGGAACTTTGTCTTGGCCTTTCCATCGGTCTTCCAACCTTTGCGGTTTAGAGGCAGCATCTTGCCGTCATTCTTGACCAAGACTGTACCTTCAGCTGCAACGCGACGCACCAGGTGTCCGTGGGCTTCTTTCCCCTCTCCTTGGGCGTTGACGTACTGATTGACCACACCCATTTCGTGGCTCGAGGGACTACCTTCATGCAGTTTGCCGATACGGTCGTTGGTCCAGGAAGAGAAGTTTGGTCCATCATTTTCCCACTTGTCCTGACCAACTTGGTACCACGACGCCACGACACGAGTAACCATGTCGTCGACGCGATCAATGGGGACACTGCCATTGAGAACTGACTTGGTGAGCTCTGCACCCCATAGACTGTTACCCTTGGCCCATCTGAGGCCATCTCCAGGCATTGTCATGTCCAAACCCGCCAGGGCGCTCGCTACACCCGAACGCTGCGCCAACCAGTCGCTCTGAACGAACCCCTGGAAGCCAAGCTCGTCTTTCAAAATCCCGTTGAGCAGCTTCGAATTCTGGCAGGCATAGCTCGAGTTCACCTGGTTGTATGAACACATGATAGATGTTACACCTGCTTTGACCGAGTCGGCGAATGGCCATGCGTAGATTTCATGTAAGGTGCGGTCGTCGATGTTGCTGGAGATGGCATTCGGCAGGCCCCACTCCCATGCCTGTCTGAAGTGTTCCTGTTCGTTGGCGATATAGTGCTTTGCGGTAGCCATGACGCCCTCGTCTTGGATGCCTTTGATAGTCGCGGCAGCTGCAATGCCCTGGAGAACGGGGTCTGAGCCAAACCCTTCCCAAACACGACCGCCAGCAGGCATTCGGCCGAGAGGTCCCATCGCGGGACCAAGTAAAACGTTGACGCCTTTCAGTCGTGCCTCCTTGCCATGTGCCTTTCCGCGCAGATAGAAGAGCTCCTTACTCCATGTCGCGCCAGTGGTGATGCCCGCAGGGAAACCAGTAATGTTATCAGCAAATCGAATGCCCAGTGGACCGTCCTGAGTAAAGTGTTAGTGGATATGGAGCGCTGTCTTTGGGATGGTGCGTACCTGAAGACATAGACTGGGGAACTTTAACCTATCCACACGGCCAGTCTGACCCACACAAAGATCCATGCTCCATCCTGTGCCAGTGGTAATGTTAACCTTCTCAGGCAGTGTCATCTGCTTGACCAGTTCGGCGGCCTTCTTGTAACTCTCCTCCCATGCCTTGTCTGTTCCGCCCCTTGGCGAAGGGTACCAGGGCGGACTGCGCCCATCCTCAGGCACCGACACCTTGTATGCCCAAATTCCTCCAGAAGCCAGTAACAGAACGGTAGCGGCGACAAATACGAGCAGCCAGCAGCAACAGCGGCCTGGTGCGCGTTTGGATCTTCGTTGTTGGATAGGGAATGGCGTCACAGCCTCGGCGTCTCGGTACGATGCCTTCCGGACCTTGAGATCGCCGGCACTCTTCTTTTGTTTCAACTTGCTATCGAATGCGAGGGGATCGTGTTCTTCGAGATCCTCCAGGGTCTCGTTGGACTCGGAGGAGAATCGCGTTGGGGTTTCAAGGTCATCGTCCACGGGCGCATCGAGCTTCGCGTACTTGCCGCGACGCAACTCGTGGGCTTCGTAGGGAGCCATATTGATGGCAGAAGCGTGTCAATCCAAGAGGAGCAACAGAGAAAAAGAAATGTATGGTGTTGCACGCGGCGGGGAAGGTGAGGCTATGGCAAACTGCGCCAGCGTGAAGCCCTGGTTATATTGAAGCTAGCATTGAAGCGTGCGTATGTTTGCTGCCGCAGCAGTTGGACCCGGTGATACTGCCGATGTAGATGTGAGCGAGCGGAGACGATATCTGGTAAGACAATGAGTGTGGAACAGAAGACAGCGCCGTCGACGTGATGCGAGACAGTTTCACTCGGCGTCCGGCGTGTACTGGGGCCGTTATGTCGCCCTGCCCTGACTAGCCGCCGCCGTTGTCGATCCCATGGGTCCACTCCCGCCCCTCCCATGCCCAATTGCGCAACTCTACTCATCTCAACAACACCAACACACGTTACTGACTGGCTGACACCTTTGCACTCTGTTTGGCACATCTTCACGAAAAAAAAATAGTGATGGTGACAGGTGATATTTAGATTTCTCCTATTCTTGACTACTTTTCGATGGCTACCCCGTATCAGGTCGCGACTACTGACAATTTACGCGCCAACCTGGTTCAGGATACCCTGGAGGTTGATAGACTTGGGGCGCTCAATAGGTAGGCCCAATGCCCTGTCCCAGATGAGTTGTGCAAGAGGACCGAGACCGCGGCTGACACCGAATGTTGCAGTGTAGTACAGAGTCTCCTTGAAGCCGTAGTGGTGGAAAAGGACGCCCGAGGACGAATCGACGTTGGGGTAGGGATTCTTGGTCTACAACAAAGTTAATCACTGCAAGCTCTCAAAGTCATAGTTTCCTACCTTTCCATGCTCGGTAAGCACGCCAGGAGCAACCTCCGAGTTCTTCTTTACGAGCTGGTAGACTGGATCTGCCGCAATCTCAGGCCGTGCATTCGCGAAGTCCATGAGCGCTTCGAATCGCGGGTCGGGCTTCCTAAGCACAGCATGACCGTAACCAGGGATGACTCTTCCGGACTTGAGAACGCTCCAGAGGAAGTCATTGACGTCCTTTTCGCTGAAGTTATCGCCAACCACCTTTTGCATGTCGAGGATGAAGCGCAGCACCTCCTGGGCAGCTAGGCCATGGAGAGGGCCAGCAAGACCTTGCAGACCGGCACTGTAGCTCAGGAAGGGATCGCTGAGCGCCGAACCGACGAGATGTGTAGTGTGTGCTGAGACGTTGCCCCCCTCGTGGTCGCCGTGCAGAGCAAGGTACAGCCGGAGAAGGTCCTGGAAGCCCTCGTTCTCCTTGCCAGGCTTGCCCAACATGGCTGCGAAGTTGTAGGACCAATCCTGGTTTAGATCGATCTCGTTGGGGAGCGCACCTCCACCGCGGTATGCATTCTGGTAGATCTTAGCGGCAATGGTAGGCAGCTTTGCGAGCAAGCTAATGCAATCATCAAAGGTGGGCTCCCAGTAGTCAGCCTTGTTGATACCCTTTTCGTATGCTTTGGCAAACTTGGACTCGTAGTTGAGGGCTGAGACAGCGCATGCGAATTGTGTCATGGGGTGGAGGTCCTTGGGAAAGTCGTCAAGCATCTTCTCGACAAACTTGGGGATGCCGCCCTTTTCAGCGAGCTCTCGCGAAAGCGCACGAGTCTGTGATACTGATGGGACCTCGCCGGTCAGGAGCAGCCAGAACATGGCCTCGGGGAGCATCTCAGTGCCAGAGGTTCCCTTGGGCAGCTCTTTTTGGCAGTCCTTGATCGTCTTGCCGTGGAATCGAATACCCTCGTTTGCGTCGAGAACTGATCCTTCCCAGACCATGGCCTTGAGGCCCCTATGCTGCTGTCAGTATACGCTGTTTCTTTCCCTAGGATGCATACCTCATGCCGCCCAACGCATTCTCGACCTTGACGTCACCGAGCTTCTTGTCGCCATGTGCCTTGACCTTTTTCAAGAGCTCACGCTTCGCGGGGAGAACCTTTTTGAAAGTCTCTTTGAGATCCGGCTCGGAAGAGGATGAATAGCTGCATGCTTGTACTGGAGGAAGTGATATGTATCAGCATCTCGACAGGTGGAACAGAGGACCGATTGGCATACCAGCCGCAAAAGGACGCGCCTGCGAAGCCTCAGTTAGTTTTTCTTGCTTCCAACACTATCAATCAGACAGCCCGGAGCTCACCTTGGCCGCTCGCAGAGCTCTGGCAGCAGATCGTGCACTCAATGCCATGGCTAGTCTAGTGTGAGGTAGAGGCGGGGAATGGCAGTCTGATAGTCTTCACTCAACTCAGGGACAAGAGTGTTCTACAAACTCAATGGCAAAAACACGGCCTCACACGGAGGGGACGGAAGAAAGTTGCACGGCACTGCTCGGCAGTCGAGTCGGATCTTCCGGACATGCGCTGGGCGATTCTTGCGAGTGCGACGTACCATCCATGGACCGAGGGGCAGCCCCGAGCGGCTAGCGATGGGCTGTCTCGGTTCTTGCGGAAATGTTGCCGCATACACAACCACACTGCTCCGCTTCCCACGGCCCGGCACGTCATTGCCTGCGCGCGAAGAAAGCTTCTAGGCCCCCGGAAAAGGCGGCAGGGTGAAAGGAGTGGAAACTGCTGTTCCCCCATTGTCCGCAGCCCACGGATAATTTTCCGTTACTCATCACTTCCCCTCGACTCAAGTATACGGCGCGCTCCTGCTAGGTTGCGCCTCGCTCCAATTCACACATAGTCGCCATGTTCCGTACAGTACCGCGCTCTGTCGCGCGCCAGAGCCGATTGTTAAGGGCAGCGCGCCCATCGCAACAACTCCTCCATCCGTTCTCCACCACCGTGTATCGCATGTCAAGCTCCGTGCTGAAGCCCGTGGACCCCCCAGTGTCGACAGCCCTGCCAGGAGACTCTTTCCAGCTGTTGTCTGAAGCTGCAAAGGCAGGCGAGGCCGAGGATGCCCTTTTCAAGGAGCAGGTACAGGCCGTGGAGGAGTGGTGGGCGTCGCCGCGGTACAAGGGCATCAGGCGCCCATATTCTGCCGAGGACGTTGTGAGCAAACGTGGAACGCTTCCGCAATCATATCCTAGCTCCTTGATGGCAAGGAAGCTCTTCAACCTGCTTGAGGAACGGGCAGCAAAGGGCGAGCCAGTGCATACCAGTGCGTTTACCCATGGCTATATAGATAGAACAATGGCTGATTCTGTGTCTCCGAACATTAGTGGGTGCAATTGATCCAATTCAAATGTCCCAACAGGCTGCGAATCAAGAAGTTCTCTACGTCTCGGGATGGGCGTGCTCATCCGTCCTGACCACCACGAACGAAGTCTCTGCTGACTTTGGCGACTACCCATACAACACCGTTCCAAACCAAGTGCAACGCTTATTCAAGGCACAGCAGCTGCACGACCGCAAGAACTGGGATGCACGGAGGAAGATGACACCAGAGGAAAGGGCAAAGACGCCGTATCTGGACTATATGCGCCCCATCATAGCTGACGGAGATACTGGGTGAGTTGACATGGAGCCATACAGGTCTAGATGGGCTACTGACAATGCATAGACACGGCGGCCTCTCGGCGGTCATTAAGCTTGCCAAGCTCTTTGCGGAGAATGGCGCTGCAGGCGTTCATTTCGAGGATCAATTGCATGGCGGCAAAAAGTGTGGACATCTTGCAGGCAAGGTGCTTGTCCCCGTGGGCGACCACATCAACCGCCTGGTAGCCGCACGGTTCCAATGGGACATGATGGGCTGTGAGAACCTCGTGATTGCGCGGACAGACTCGGAGAGCGGTAAACTCATCTCCAGCGCCGTCGATGTACGAGACCACGAATTCATCAAGGGAGTCACGGAAGACACGGAGCCACTGGCCGAGACTCTGCAAAACATGGAGGCAGCCGGCGCACCGGGCAAGGAGATTGATCAGTATGAGGCGGCATGGGTGAAGAAGCACAAGCTTGTCACTTTTGACGAGGCCGTTGTTCAGCACCTTGAGAAGGAGGGCGCGTCCCAGTCCTCAATCGACGTTTACCTTGACGAGATGAAGCAGAACCCCAACTTCTCTCTCCTCAAGCGCCGACAAGCGGCAGAAAAGTACACAAAGACACCCGTCTACTTCAACTGGGATATCCCGCGCACAAGAGAGGGTTTCTACCATTTCAAGAATGGAGTTGCAGCAGCTACAAAGCGCGGCAAAGAGTATGCGCCCTATGCTGATCTCTTGTGGGTTGAGACGGGTGATCCCAACGTCCAAGAGGCAGCCAAGTTTGCGGGCGCGATCCGCGCCGTTTACCCCGGCAAGAAGTTTGTATACAACCTGTCGCCCAGCTTCAACTGGATGGCTCATGGCTTCTCGGAAGAGGCACTCAAGTCCTTTGTATGGGACTTGGCAAAGCACGGTTTTGTGTTCCAGCTCATTTCGCTGGCCGGAGTGCACTCTACAGCAACAATCACATGTGAGCTGAGCAGGGCCTTCAAGGATGAGGGCATGTTGGCATATGTGAAGCTAGTACAAGCGCGAGAGAAGGAGTTGGGCTGTGATGTTTTGACCCATCAGAAGTGGAGCGGTGCCGGGTACATTGATGGTATCTTGGGCGCGATACAAAGCGGAAGCTCAGGCAGTAAGAGCATGGGCGACGGCAACACAGAGACTAGTTTTTAAGATCCGAAGCGCAGGGACCGAGTAACTGCGAGATAATAAACAAAAGAAGTTAGCACATGACATACCTGAGGTGCAATCAAATGTGTCGACTGGAGTTACTTGACCCAAAAAAGAAAAGCCGAATCTGGGGCTCTTGCCTCGGTCCAGCCATCTTTCCCGAGCAGCCATCATCATCGCCCGTGACAACGCGCCGACCTCTCCTCGACGTACACACAGAACACCTCGACACCGCGTCGCAGCCATGTCGGGAAAACCTGGAATACCAGAATGGCAGCGCGCCTCTTCTTCCGCCGCTTCCACCGCTTCCACCGCTTCCACCACTTCCACCAATGACACAGATTCCTCTCAGAAGCCAGAAGAGGAAGAAGTAAGCGCGCAGCAACAACCACAACAACCACCTGTAGAAGCCCCCACACCAACCGAAGACGATGTCGCACAGCCAGAGGAGGAAGAGCAGCAAGCTTCTGAGACCGGGAGTCTGCTAGAGCAGGCTGCGCGTTTCCTTGATGACCCAACAATTCACAATGCGCCCAGGGAGAAGAAGGTGGCGTTCTTGGAATCAAAGGGGGTGAGTGCCGAGGACATTGGCAGGCTGTTGGGTGAAGAGGAACCGGAGAGAAGGCCAGTCGAGGTTGAGGATGTGGGTGACCGGGCATGGTCGACGGTGAGTACTGGCACTACACCCGGATGTTGAAGACAGGCGATGCTGACGCTTTCAGACACCCCCGAAGCCTGCGCAAGCACCCGAAGTTCAAGTTCAACCCCGCGAAATACCCCCAATTGTGACATATCCAGAGTTCCTCGCAAGCACTGAGAAGCCGCCGCCGCTTATTACGACCGAACGCCTTGCAACCACAGCATACATAGCAGGCGGTTTCATGGCAAGCATGTATGGACTGTCAAAGTACATTATAGCCCCCATGACACATGGTCTCGCAGAGTCACGGCGCGACTTTGCATCTCATACAAACGAGCAGTTGAAAGAGCTCAACGAACGGCTACGCAAAGCAGTATCGGTCGACCCTGCGAGCAAAGCAAAGCCTGTTGAAGATGGTGCAGACCATGTCTCCGAAGCTGACTCTGATCCCACTGAGCTCTACCACCGAGACTTTGGTACCCAGACCACACCCAACCTCTCCCGCCGACCTTCCACCTCTTCAGACCCGCACCCGACCGTAACCGCACAGGAGAACCGGCTCAAGATTATCAAATCACACCTTGAGGAGCTCGAGTCCCATGGCTCAGGCCAGGACAAATTGCGAGACAGGCTGAGGACAAAGATCTCGGACCTCAGTACCTACCTTACAGAGATGGACTATCAAAATCAGTACTACCCTACCTTGGGCCGCTATGGCGCGACATTCAATTGGACTAGCAACAGCCAAGAGTCCAAGAACGACCAGATTGAGGTGTTGAAGGGCGATATTAGGGCTGTCAAAGGCGTGTTTTTGAGTGCGAGGAATTTCCCAACTGGCGGCAGGAATGCAACGCCCATGCCGACGGGGAGAGTAGGGTCGTAATCATGTATCATGAAATTTAAATCGTAATATGTATCATTGATGGATGGGTTTTTCCATTGAGAGCTGTGCGCATTGCGCTAAGTTGTGAAGAATAGATCTGAAATGGTAGAGTATGCTACTTGCTACTTTTCATATCGATCTCTTGATGGGCTGGGAGACTGGGGGGAAACCAGTCCCCATCGAAAGGGTGCAACCATGTGGCAGTAGGATAACTCAAGTGCTTTAGATATCACAGTGGTAAAAAAAAAACTTACTCACCCGTTTATGCACTGTTGTATACAACGTTAGTGACTTTGAGTACGTGGTGTGAGAAGTGGGGATGGCGGCAGTGGCGGATGGTGAGCCATGGGTTTGGTGAGAGCTCGTTTCCCCAAGCGTTCGGGACCACCCAGAGGTTGGATTTCACGAATATCATCTACACAAATGTACTGAGATGGTACATGATCACAGGGTACAAACTCAATGCCCATACATCTAGCACTGTACAGGAAAAGATTCTTCAAGTCCACTAACTCATCATCCAGCTTCTCTTAAACCACCACCATCCCCTTACGGCGTACGAAAGGGGTAAAGATGTTGGTTTCCACTCGGGCAGCAGTGCGAAGGCAAGTCCGCGATGTCAGTAGTTTCACGTGACTCTTCTTCCTAATCGATAGCATGACGTAAGCCGTTTTTGGATATCTATCCAAGCCTACCCACCTGCGAAGCCCTGGCCTCGAGGGGAGGCATTCATTCTATGAATGTTATTATTGATGAGGCAATGAATGCTTGGGCTATTGAATTTGGTGGGATGAACAATGCAGGGTTTGTCGACGACGACAAACGCGATACCATGGGGTAATTGGCAGGGTATAAAAAAGAACATCTCAGGAGTGGTTACCGGATCCGCAGAGACGTAATCAGTGGTAATGTTACTGTGGCAGTTGATGGGATAAGGATGTTCCATATACCACGTGATGACGTGATGATTTTTTCCCTTGATGACAACCTTCTGCGCCTGTAAATAATCTGGTACTGTTTGTGTTGCAAATTCCGACAGTTTATGACACCTTCTCTAGAGGTTGACTTGCTATTAAGCTATTGTGTCCCGTGGTCCAACCAAAAGAAAAAGGTGCCCTGCAGTGTGGTGACGAGTGGCTTCTTGCCCCCACTGTTCTTGCTTGACGTCATACCCAAAACAGCAGTAGCTGCCATCCCACTCACCTCAATGTAGATCCTACTCACCCATACTTCACCAAACCCGTGATAATTGGAATTGTGAAAATGGCAAGCTGGGCGTCCAAACTGTCATCGTTGGGACATTCAAAGTCCGACGACAAGGATGAAACATCCCTCACAACGCTTCTTGATGCGGAACAATGCGCCGAGTTGACCTTTCTGATAGCTACCATTACATCGTCGATGCGACAGTCTCTAGTCAAGACGTTTACTGCCGAGGAATTTCCAATTGACGAGAAGACTGCAAAGTCGGAAGAAGAAGTTCTGAGGGATGCGCCCTCCGACCTCGATAATGTCGACGTAGAGAAAGAAGACAAGATCAGGAAAGAGAGACAGAAGCGTGAGGAGGAGGCTAAGGAAGAGCTTGCGAAACCGGAGGTGCAGGAACTCAAAAGGGAGATGTTGAAATACTTTGATGACTGGCGTGGCCAAGTTGTCAGCAGAGTCGGCGAGGTGATCAATTCAAAAGACAAGGCCAGGAAGCAAGCCCAGGAAGTGGAGAGCCAGCAAACCGAAACAATAACCAGCAAATCAGAAGTTGGTTTGACTAGCATCGAGAAGCTCAACGACAAGGAGGAAGACGAGGAAAAGATGTTCAAAGCCTTGTACCCTCCTGTTGCCACCAATCTCACTCAACTGGAAGAGAGCAAACGTGCTCTTGTCTTACACTCGTTAGTGCTCATCGTGTTGAGTTTGGAACATTACTCTGCGCACTCTCGCGTTCTGATCCTCTACCTTACAAGTTCGCTTGGGCTGGGTAGGGACGTCCTGAAGAAAGACGAGGAGACTGTTGCGCAGGGCTTGTTGGAGGCAGCATCCCAACAGCTCAATGCAGATGAAGAGACCAAAAAAGCAGCCGAGGCCTCGCAAACGGCGCGCCGATGGAAAGTTGGACTAGCGGGTGTAGCTGGCGCTGCACTTATCGGCGTCACCGGTGGGCTCGCCGCTCCTCTTCTCGCAGCAGGTGTCGGAAGTGTAATGGGTGGAGTTGGTCTAGGAGCTACCGCGGCAGCAGGCTATCTTGGCACACTCGCTGGGTCATCTGTTCTTGTCGGCGGACTTTTTGGTGCCTACGGTGCGAAGATGACAGGGAAAGCCATGGATGAGTACGCACGAGAAGTCGAGGACTTTGCCTTTATCCCAATTCACCGTACACAGGACCCCAAGAAACAAGACCATGAGTCTCGGCGTCTCAGAGTAGCCATTGCCGTATCCGGTTGGCTTCGCAAGCCTGAGGAGGTCAGTCAGCCGTGGCGTTATATCAGCAAGGGGACCGAAGGCTTTGCGTTACGATGGGAGCTTGAGGCGCTTCTTAAGCTCGGGCATAGCCTCGAAACGTTTGTCACAAGTGCAGCATGGGGCTATGCGAAGAAGAAGATCATTGAACAAACCGTTTTTGCTGCAATGACAGCTGCGTTGTGGCCTCTTGGTCTACTCAAGATCGCAACTCTGTTGGACAACCCATTTTCCGTGGCCAAGTACCGGTCTGAGAAAGCAGGAGAAGTTCTTGCCGATGCTCTGATGAACAAAGTCCAAGGCGAACGACCAGTCACCTTGGTAGGATATTCTCTCGGCGCGCGCCTCATATTTTCCTGCCTGCAAAAGCTCGCGGACCGTAAAGCCTTTGGTCTCGTTGAAAACGTTGTGCTTGTTGGTGCACCTTGCCCTTCCGACGCCGGAGACTGGCGCCGCATCCGTTCTGTAGTCAGCGGGCGTTGTGTCAATGTCTTCTCTAAGAACGACTACATCCTTGGCTTCCTATACCGCACCTCTTCCGTTCAACTCGGTGTCGCCGGGCTCCAGCCCGTCGTTGGCGTACACGGTGTACAGAACGTAGACGTGTCGGAACTGGTGGATGGACATCTCCAATATCGCTTCATCACAGGTTCGATTTTGTGCAAGATAGGGTTCGAGGATGTTGACATTGAAGAGGTAGAGCGCGCGGAAGCGGACCTACGCAAAGAGACCAAAAAGGTGGAAGAAGAGCGGCGCAAGAACGAAGGTGAAAAGGGAGAAGGAGGTGAGGATGAAGAGGAGTTGAAGAAGCAAGCGGAAAAGAAGCAGGAAGCGAGTCTTTTAGAGGGCATGCAGCAGAAGACGAGAAATATGGACATTGGTGGCTTTGTGAAGGGTTGGTCCGGCAAGGCGGCTTCTGAGACGGCAGAGAAGCAACAATGGGGAAACTACAAGGACGAAGACCAGAAGAAGCAAGCTGAGTAGATGGGTATTATTTGTGAGGTTCTTTCAGGGATTGCACGTACTATGCGAATTTGATGGCGCAGATAGTACATGAGCAATGGCAATGACTCCAAGGATCTCAAGATCCCAAGTCCATGACAAGATGTCTCCTTGCCTCTCGCTCTCAATGAAGTCCCTGTACCTTCTCCTGTGGTCCCCCAGACGACGAAGCCGCCTTTTTGGCCTGAGCCCGTGCCTCTTCAATATCCCGGAGTCGGCGGTACAACAAGGCTTCATTCTTGTCTAAGCCTGTCGTCAGCCACCAGCGAAGAAAGCAAACAAAACAAAAAGCCCAACTACTGACAAGAGTGAAGATGACAATGGAGATTGGAAAGCAAACAGCAAGTCGGGTTCGGTACATACATGTTACCCGGAACAGTTGTAGGGCCAGCAGTGCAAAGGCGAGATATATGGACATGGCGAAGACGATGATGACGGCGAGGGCAGGGATAAGATCTGCGGGCTCCATGCTTTGGTGCCTTGCTTTGAGCATTTTTTTTGTGAGCCCTGTTTATTTTTTTTGGGGGGGTTGGCGAGGTGGAGTTGAGAGGTCGAAGGGGATGGATGCAACGGTTCTGCGTGGCTGGTTTGTGATGGAAGGAAGGGAGTCTTTATATCTATATACATGTATATATATATATATAT
>JALPSE010000012.1:104963-137432 GCA_030558545.1 Bipolaris gigantea
ATGTTTGGTTCATGGCAAGTTGCGCGTGTAATGCTGGGTGCTGCTGAGCCAGTGTCTAGGCGGAGGGTGCGATTAGAGAGGGATTCGGTCATGGTGGTCGGTGTCAGGTACGGGTGTCGTGAGCTCCTGTTGTGCCGCTGTACTTGCATGGGCGGGACGATGTAGACTCAGGCGGCTGTACGCGTGAGCGTCTCAAAGGACGGCCGCTTGTCGTTGGACTCTGCAAATTGTCTCTTGGTAACTACCGTATGGTGCTATGTGCGTTGGTTGAGTAGATGTTGTCAGCTGGCTGTCACTCTTGTCTACTGAGTAATGGCTGGCGCAGAACCAGGCATTGTGACATGGCCAGTGAATATCTTGGATGCGTACTTGTATGCAGTTGTGTCATGAGCTGTCCTACAGAGAAAGGCTTGGTTCAGAGAACTTGTGCATGATGGCACTGTACGTAATACTGGGCACAAGGACAAAGGTAGGATCAAGCCCTTTCCATGATTTCATAATCCGTGTAGGGGGTTGTGATTGTTCCGATAGGCGGATAGGCTTTCACTATCTCGGCCAAACTTCAGTCCGGCCAATACGTCATCCCGAGTCATTGTTCATTTGGAAAGGCAGACGCAGTGGCTTCGCGGTGCTATTTATAATAAATAGACCTGGCTAGTGCTTCGCATTCCGCAAGGCGCAGGAAAAACAAAGAGCGCAGGATGCTCTTTGTACGATAGTTGAGCAAGGCGTTCAGGATAGCATCGAGCGGGAAGGGCGCAAGTGCAAGTTTTTCTTTGCAGCGTTACTTACTGGACCTGTGAGGGGCAACATATGCATCCTGCACACGGGCTGAGGTGGCTGCGGTACTAGTAGTGGAGCTGACAGAAGGTTCTCTCCCTAAAGCGCCAAAAGGACGCTAAACTATATCGAGTCTAGCTTGAGATAACACCAGATAACCCAAACACCCCTCCTCGTCCATCTTCTCCACCCGTGATTCGGTGTGTGAGACCGAGTCCGGTAAGTGTGCTGTGTGCAATCACGCTTATGGAGGCTGTGCAGACAGGCCTGCGTAGCCATGTTTATACTGCGTTCAGAAAAAGCCCCCAACCCCCACATTAGCGCAACGTTGAACTCCAGCTCGTCGTATCAACACTGGTCATGTGTGGCCAAACTCCATGGGGCCATCAGCACTATACCAGTATGGCGTTTGCGCTTTGCGGCATTGTCAGTCGTGAAAGCCGTGGAACAGTAAGCAATAAAGAGTTCCGGGTGGATGGGTCGGCCTCCGCTTGCTGCTGGATCATGCGAGGCTGAGCTGGATGCCTCATACGAGGCATGGTAAGTCTTATTGTCAGCCCGCCTCGTTTTGGAACATTTTGCGTCTTCTCTTTATTTTCTTTCTCGGTATTCTTTTCGTTTTTCCTGTTACTTGCTCCACGGTCTGTTGTGGATCACGTTGAGATGGTACGGCCTGTGGGAGTTCGGAACTTTGGCAATGTAGTACCGGGACCTCATCCACAGGGTCGAGACGCCGTTCCTCCAGAATGCGGTGGGCAAAACGATATACCTGAATGCTATTCAGGTACAGCAGCAGGGGCCGCCTCAGGATCCGACACATCTGAGGTGTTCCCGAGGACTAGCGATGAGTCTGCACTTGCAGTTGAAACCAATGGCCCTGGAGGAAGCAAACCAACAGCCGTGCAAACTTCCGACACGATAACACCTACGATACTTACCACTCAAATTGTAGATGCTACTCCATCAACAACGGTAGTCAGCTCAGAGCCAGGTTTGGTGACGGCAGGAAGTGTGGAAGGACAAGCACACGATACCAGCGGACTTGGCACAGGAGAAGTAGTGGGCATCGCAGTCGGAACTCTGGTCATGGGCGCAGCACTCGCATTTCTTGCCGCGTTCTTCATTTTCAAGCGACGTAATAGGCGGCAAGATGCGAACATTGGTGACAGGGGATACCCGAGTTATGGAGACTCAGTACCTGAGCTTACTATGGTACAAAAGAGCGTTGGTAGCCTGGGAGACGTGCACAGTCCCTATGTACAGGTTCCCCAGACACCAATGCAAGCCCGTCGACCCATTCCACCCGCAATCCCAGCTCCAGTGATTGTGGATAGCACAACGCATACGGATATCGCTGGTTTCTTGCCGCCGGCTGCACGAGACGGCGAGGTATGTGATAGGGTGTCTGCGCTGTTCGAGAAGATGCATGAGCATATAGAGCGAAATTACCGCGACGTCCATGCCAGCATCACACCGAGCATGGAGTCTGGAATTGCTAGCTTTGGAGCAAAGGGTGTCAATATGACGGAACTGTTGCAAGAGTGCTCGAATCCGACGACTGCGCTCAAGCATGCACTCGTGTCGTATGTCATGACCATAACGAGTTGGAACAAGGACGAAGAACACACGGGTACATTGTTCCCCGAAGAACTCGGCAGCACAAAGTATGAGAGGCACAGCCACAGCTCCGGTACGTCGTCTCTATGCTTGTCCCCCAGCGACCACCACTAACACTCTACATAGACCCTGGCGTCATGGCAGCAGCCTCTCTACTCAAACGAACCTTGGTGTACCTTTACACCCGTACATCTAGCACACCCGAGTCTGCGCAATCGTGGGCCATTCAGTCCAGCGCGCGCGAAGCTGCTGAACACTTTTCCATGACGTTTTTCCCCTGGGCCAATCCCACATGTAGTGACCAGCAAAGAGACGAAGACCTTACCTGTATTATCCTAGAAGCACGAGAGGTGAGCATATGGTTGTTGGGGCAGCCAGAGGGATATGCGTTTGAATGGGGCGGAGCTGGCAGAAGAGGAGTGCTCGTCAGTCCAGGACTGGTGAGACGAACAAAGGCCATTGGCGGTGAGCAGGAAACGAGGGTGGTGGAAGGCGCAGTCGTGGGCATGTAAACTAGACATATGATTCCATTGCGCTCCGTTGCCCATACTTACCTGCACTTTGACTTGGAACGGTCTCCGAGCCCACCTTGACTCGGGCCAAGTGAGGACGCTTGAGACAGTTCTGCAGGGCTTCGCGTACCTGTACAACTCTGTACGTGCCGCCAATGCTGGGCCCGTGTCTCTCACTGGCTAATGCTGCGTAGTAGCAGCGACTAGGATGCAAGGCCAGTCGCCATGACGACAGATGTATGGATGCCAAGATGCGTGGACGCTGGCACAAGCATCTCTACTATGCTTTGCCGCACGCCCAGCCCTACTGTGAGATGGCGTAGAGGCCGTCTCCATCCACGAGAAGCGTTGGCAGAAGCGCACATGGGCACGACTGGGCGTGGAGCAGCAAGAAATTGCCGCCACCTTTGCCTCGGGAAAGGGCTGCTGTCTTCCCCACGTCCGAAGAGTCGCATCGCATGCCCACGCCCCATTCCTTCACCGAGGTACGTGCCATCGGCTCCACAAGCTGCCATCTCTCCATGCGGGCATTCCATGCTGGCTGCATCGCCAGCGGGCACTCTTATACCACGAGTCTTCACAAGAGCATCTCGGCCTCTCTCTCTCTCTTTCGAGCCGAGCTATGTATCGATTACCTGGTCACGCTAGTAATGCTCAGCCGCGCCCACGGCACTAAAAGCGATCCATCTACGGACAACCTCGAAAAAAAAAACCTCCCCGCACGTCAGGATAGCCATCGACGCAACGATGAAATGGATACGGCACGACCCTCGTGGCCAGTGGAAGACATGCAGAACAGACCGAGGGCAAGATCGGCACTCGGAAACGGTCTGAATGGGTGGTAGGGTTGCAGGCGGCGTGGACTAGTAATCCGGAGCAACGGAGGCGGCACCAGGCATGGCTCCTGCTATCCGCATTGGTTCATGGTGTCATATTCCATGTCCCCGCGCCAGTGGCACACGCGAGGGGTACAGCAGCACTGAGGTGGCCATGGGGAAGAGGTAGCTCCTCATAAGTCGAGCCGTTTGCCCATCGGCTACATGCTGTTGTACATGCCTTCCTCCCTACTACTTCGTCACACCTCCCCCAAGCTGCCTCGTTCGTGGACAGGCGACCTGCAAATAGACGCGCGCATTCAGCTCCACTCTGCTCTGGGAGCTCGGTTTCCGGAAGATTCAGCAAACAGCTTCAATTGGGGGGAAAGGGGGGCGCCCTGCCGCAGCTCATCGCATATTCGCCGACGCCTTTACCCGGGATTGAGACAAATACTACAAATATCTGTTCGAGCCAACACGTTCCCACTCTCGTCCGCGGCTCGTAACTTTCCTTTGTGACCCTCTAGAGCACCCTCGTCGCGAAATTGCAGCGCGCCGAAGCTTGGCTCCTCTTGTTCTCCCCACCCCCCAGACGGTGCATTCCGTCTACAAGAAAAGAAGAAAAAAAAAGACACCATGTCCGAAGGAAACGTCAAGCCGACGACGCCAGTCGTGGCCGAGGCCCACGAGGTCGACACCTTCCACGTCCCCAAGGCGTTCTTCGAGTGAGTGCAATATTGATTTGGTCGTTACATCATGTACCAAGACAACGACAGCTGCGGCGTTCATCCATGCTCCAAGGCGCATGCGTTGGGCGGGGTGACCCCGCGGCGCCGAGCGTTAGGCCGAATGGCGGCGCGCGCAACTGTCTGTCGTATGGACGAGCAATTGGAACAGCAGCTGACGAGTGGCCTCATGTCTCCTGCAACAGCAAGCATCCGCACTCGAAGCCGCACCTTGCCAACCTAGAGGAGTACCAGACGCTGTACAAGGAGTCGATTACCAACCCAACCGTCTTCTGGGGCCGGCTAGCACGCGAGCTGCTCACGTGGGAGCGCGACTTCGAGACGGTACACTCGGGCGGCTTTGAGCACGGCGACAATGCGTGGTTCGTAGAGGGCAGGCTGAATGCCAGCTACAACTGTGTTGATCGCCACGCCTTCAAGGACCCCAGCAAGGCCGCCATTGTCTACGAGGCTGACGACGAGGCCGATGGCCGCATCATCACCTATGGAGAGCTGCTCCGCCAGGTCTCCAAGCTGGCCTTTACCCTCAAGGCCATGGGCGTGCGAAAAGGCGACACGGTTGCGCTCTACCTGCCCATGATTCCCGAAGCAGTCATCTCCTTCTTGGCATGCACGCGTATTGGTGCCATCCACTCGGTCGTGTTTGCAGGCTTTTCGTCGGATTCACTGCGCGACCGGATCAACGATGCCGAGTGCAAGGTCGTCATCACCACCGACGAGGGCAAGCGCGGCGGCAAGACCATCAGCACCAAGAAGATTGTCGACGATGCGCTCAAGCAATGCCCTGGCATCACCCACTGCCTCGTCTACAAGCGTACCGGCGCCGACGTGCCCTGGACAAAGGGCCGGGACTGGTGGTGGCACGAAGAGGTTGACAAGTGGCCCAGCTACATTGCGCCAGAGCCAATGAGCTCGGAAGACCCCCTTTTCCTGCTCTACACATCTGGTTCCACCGGCAAGCCCAAGGGGGTCATGCACACAACTGGCGGCTACCTGCTCGGAGCTGCGGCGACGGGAAAGTACGTCTTTGATATCCATGACAAGGACGTATTCTTCTGCGGTGGTGATGTAGGCTGGATTACTGGCCACACCTATGTCGTGTATGCGCCTCTGCTGCTTGGTGTGGCCACGGTTGTCTTCGAGGGCACGCCTGCCTACCCCAACTTCTCGCGGTACTGGGACATTGTCGCCAAGCACAACGTGACCCAGTTCTATGTTGCACCGACGGCGCTGCGACTGCTCAAGCGTGCGGGCGACGAGCACGTCAAGCATGACATGAAGAAGCTCCGAGTGCTTGGTTCTGTCGGTGAGCCGATTGCGGCCGAGGTGTGGAAGTGGTACTTTGAGGTTGTTGGCAAGGAGGAGGCGCACGTAGTTGACGTGAGTTTTGCTTCGCCCTCCATCCCGAATCGTGTGCTGATGGTTGACAGACGTATTGGCAAACCGAGACGGGCTCTCACGTCATTGCGCCACTGGGAGGTATCACGCCCACCAAGCCTGGATCAGCGTCTCTCCCATTCTTTGGTATTGAGCCTGCCATTATCGACCCGGTCTCGGGCGAGGAGATCCACGGCAACGACGTTGAGGGCGTGCTAGCCTTCAAGCAGCCATGGCCTAGCATGGCACGCACAGTCTGGGGAGCACACAGGCGGTACATGGAGACTTACCTGACGGTCTACAAGGGCTACTACGTAAGTGCAGGCAATGCCGACGATTCCCACATGGCCTAACCACGGCAGTTTACTGGAGATGGTGCCGGCCGTGACCACGAGGGCTACTACTGGATCCGGGGACGCGTCGACGACGTTGTCAATGTATCCGGACACCGGCTGTCTACGGCAGAGATTGAAGCCGCGCTTATTGAGCACCGTAAGCTACAAGCGTGCAGTCAAGGTGGTGTGTACATGCACGTGGCTAACGATTACGCAGATCAAGTGGCTGAGGCGGCCGTTGTGGGGATCCATGACGAGTTGACAGGCCAAGCCGTCAACGCGTTTGTGGCGCTCAAGGACGGTGCCGAGACTAGCGATCAGGTCAAGAAGGATTTGGTGATGCAGGTGCGCAAGTCGATTGGACCGTTTGCTGCACCAAAGGCGATTTTCGTAGTGCCGGACCTGCCCAAGACACGATCGGGCAAGATTATGCGTCGCATTATGCGCAAGATTTTGGCTGGAGAGGAGGACCAGCTGGGCGACATCACAACGGTACGTCAAGGCAGGCCGCCAATCATTTTTTTCTTTCTTTCTTCTCTTTGCATGGTGATGACGAGGACGCGTGTTGTTGTGGAAGATGGGAGCTAATCATGTGGCACAGCTCTCGGATCCGTCGATAGTGGACAAGATCATCGACATTGTGCACCAGACGAAGAAGAAATAGCCGGCTCGACTTGGCAAGGGTTGTCAGAGGCCTGTCAGTGGTGGAGAGGGCAACAGTTGGGAGTTCAGTGGGGAAGTCGGCAGAGGGCGGCCAGCCAGCGAGCAGGGGGTGGACGAGGGCCGTTGTTCAAGTGGGATAGCGGCGGGACAAGTACAAAGCAGTCTAGTTGGTTGCAAGATGGGCGCTTGCGTTTCCATGGTGAGACGGGTGCGGTACGCGCGGGGAGAGGGACAGGAAAGGTGCTGTCTGGGCGCTTGTCCAATGTTTCACGTATGCCTGCATTACTTAGTAAGGAATGATGTACAGAGGGTGTATGTAGGTAGGTACGTATAGTATGTTTTGATGGTACACGGCCAGCCTGACAGGCACATGAACCACGTTTCCCCCTGGGCGCCGACACACACACACATACACACACATACACACAGGAAACGGGGCGCGGCCAGCAGGTGTCAACGGTTGCCGTCGTGCACACAAGGTTCAGCTGCATAGCCGTATGCCCGCGTATAGAGTGACGAGGGCAGAGCAGCATGGCTGCCATAGTTTCATCCGTGTCGCGCCCAGGCCGCCCCTCTGCTTCCGAGTGCCGGCTGCCAAGGACCGTGGCTGGCAGGGGGCTATGCACAGCGATTACGACTCCCCATTGTCCGCTGTCTACCCATCGTTTTGCTCAGTAATAGCCTTTTTGCCTCTTTGCTAGTCTTTGTCTATACCCCCATCGTCCTTTTTTCCCTACCCATGTCTCTCGCTGCGCTGTTTTGATATCCACCCTCTTCCTCTTTGTTGTTTTTTTTACCCCCCTCTCTCGCCCATCTCCTGAACGGAGCGCACCGCCACTCGAGCGAGAATGCGCCTCTTTGGCAGTCTCCAGACGGGCCTCGTCATTGGCCTCGCCACGGTCGCTTCTGCTGCCTCACGCGCCCGCGAGCCGCTGCAGAGAATTGCTCTGGTCCAGCATGCCGACATCCTCACACAGACACATCGAGTGACCGCCGTGTCGTCGTTTGATCTTGCCTTCGACGTGTCGGGCCAGCGCATCCGCCTGAGCCTCGAGCCTAACCACGACCTGTTTGTGGACGGCGGACGCATAACACATCTCAATGCAGATGGCTCCGTAGCAAGGTCGGAACCGATTGATCGGTTGCAGCACAAAGTTTACAAAGGCAAGGCGTGGCTGAAGAGGGGTAACCGATGGGACAGTGTCGGATGGGCGCGCATTGGCTTACGCGAGGACGGTCTGGAACCGCTGTTCGAAGGCACTTTTTCCATCAACCACGACCACCACCATGTCAAGATGGCTTCGAGCTACAAGGCCACGCGCATGGCCGAAGATCCCGATGTCGACTTGCGTCCCAAAGAGTTCATGGTTGTGTTCCGCGACTCGGATATGGGAAAGGGCAGGAAGGCGGATGAAAACATGGAACTCAAGAAGCGATCCGAAGACGTTGGATGTCCCTCGGACGACCTCATCTTCAACACGCAGGAACACCACCCCGTCTTTGCTAGCATGCGCGCACGAAACGAGGCGTCGGCCATGTCGCCATCGCTCATCACCGCCATGTTCAAGCGACAGGATGACCTTCAGCCCGGCGGCAACGGTGCGGGCGTTGATCTCTCGTCCACCATTGGCACCACTGCCGGCTGCCCTAGTACGCGCAAGGTTGCGCTTGTCGGCGTAGCTGCCGACTGCACCTATGTGACATCGTTTAACGGAGACAAGAACAGGACGCAATCCAACATCATCGCCGCAATGAACTCTGCTTCCGAGGTTTTTGAGAGCTCGTTTAACATTTCGCTCGGTGTCGCCAATCTCCTCATTACCGAACCGGACTGCCCGACACAGCAACAACAAGCCACGCCCTGGAACCAGGCCTGCAGTAACAGCATCACGATTCAAGACCGGTTGAACGAGTTCTCCAGGTGGCGAGGACAGCAAAGTGACAGCTACTCGCACTGGACCCTTTTGTCAACCTGCAACACGGGATCCGCCGTCGGACTCGCGTGGCTTGGACAAGCTTGCACGTCAGGCTCCCAAGACAACACTGGACAAGCTGGCGAGACGGTGGCCGGCGCCAACGTAGTCATCAGGACCGACAACGAATGGGAAGTCATTGCCCACGAAACCGGCCATACCTATGGTGCCGTACACGACTGTACATCGCAAACGTGTGCCAACAAAGACGTTGTCAATGCGCAACAATGTTGTCCCTTTACTCCGACCTCTTGCGACGCCAATGGTGGTTTCATTATGAACCCCTCGACAAAGGACGGCATCTCGCGCTTCTCCCCCTGCACGATTGGCAATATTTGCTCGGCGCTTGGACGCAATAGCGTCAAATCCCAATGTCTCACCAACAACCGCGATGTCACCCTGCTATCGGGACCAACCTGTGGCAATGGTATTGTCGAAGGCGATGAGGAGTGTGATTGCGGCGGTGTTTCAGGCTGCAAGGACAATGCTTGCTGCAACCCGCAGACTTGCAAGTTCATCAACAATGCCGTATGCGACGATTCCAACGAAGACTGCTGCCGCAACTGCCAGTTTGCCTCGGCCAGCACAGTCTGCCGCGGTTCGGTCGGCACGTGCGATCCCGAGGAGACGTGCACTGGAAATTCCCCATACTGCCCCGAGGACAAGACAAAGCCCGATGGTACCGACTGCGGCAACGGCCTCACCTGTGCCTCTGGCCAATGCACAAGCAGAGACATGCAGTGCAAGACTGTCATGGGAAGCTACACTCAAGGCAATGACACCTATGCTTGCGACAACAGCAACTGCATGCTCAGCTGTGCGAGCCCGGAGTTTGGCGCCAGATGCTACGGACTGCAACAAAACTTTTTGGACGGCACCGCCTGTACAGGAGGAGGCACCTGTCAAAACGTATGTCGAATCTTTTTCTTTTCTTTTTTTACAAGTTTCCTCCATCACTAACAGTACCTAGGGTGTTTGCCAAGGCGGCTCTGTTGGCAAAGAAATAACCACCTGGATCCAACGCAATCTTTCCCTCGTCATTGGTCTTTCTGCAGGAATCGGCGGTGCGCTTCTCCTCTGCATTTTCTGCTGTTGCTTGCGCTCCTGCCGTCGCCGGTCCAGACTCAAGAAGTACGCTGCTGCTCGGCCACCCCCAATGCCTTACCAGAGCAGCCAGAACGGCAACCAAGGCAGAAGGCAACGGAACGACCCCATGGGTCAACCACCAATGGCTCAGTACAACAACAGTCGCAATCAATATCCACCAAGTGGGCCGCAACCAGGCCACTGGACACCGAATGGGAATGCACCCAACGGGAATGTTCCCATGCCACCGCCAGTACATCGCAGCAGTGTGCGCTATGCATAGACGCCTCGAACACTAGAGCGTTGTTTTATTTTATTTTTTGTTCTTTTCCATGTTTTTGCATCTAACGACAAATATATACGGTCATTGAAAACCAGCGGGTATATAAGCTGGGTTGGGTATTTCAGCAAGCATCATTATCGGCGTTTCTTTTTGTCTCGGGCCACGTTACGGGGGCGGTACATCCCCCCTTGCTTGTAGGTTTTTTTTTGGCTTTGATTAGAGGGAGACGGGCAGGGCGAAGAGGACGGATTTTGCATATAATAGGTCCTATATAGCGAAATGTGGATAGTAAGGACTGTGTAAATGCATACTTGTTGTTTGAGGGGCGTACCGTCCGTTGGCAGTCTTGGCGTCTGAACCCATCAGGGGGGCCACTGGTTACAGAACCCAATTCGGATTTTCATGCCGCTACCCAATGTTCGAGCCCCCCCCGCTGGTTCTCTGTTTCCAATAGCCGTGGGTCATGGACCCTTGATGATCAAAGGACGGCCTGGCTCCACGGTCTGTCTCCAGATGACGAGAGCGATTTCTTTTTTTTTCTCGAAAAAGTTACCAACGACTAAGCACGCAGTCGGGTTGGAAATAGAGGGCAGAAGAAGTGATTTTCAGAGAAGAAGAAGAGAAAGAGCGACGCCACTTGGATACCACCGAGAGCACCTTGGCAGCAACATGCCGGCCCTTGACAAGTCGCCACGGGAAAGCTATGCGGCGCACTACCTCGATGCCTCGGTACCATGGACTCGTCGTCTGCGCACGTCTCTCCCCGTCTTCCACGCATGCTTCTCCGGCTCGGCCTCTGTCCGCGCCGCGTGGGCTGCAGCTCGCCGTGGGGAGAGGTTGGGTGGTGAGGGTTGGGCCGTTGTGGGTTGGATGCTGTTGCGGGTTGAGGGGAGGACGAGGCAAGTAGTGGTGGAGTGGTGGCTGGGGACGGGGAGGTGAGTTGGACGGCGATTGGGGGCGTGGGAGTCTTGCTGCTGCAGAGGTATCATGGGAGGGAGAGGGCGGCGGTCGAGGGGTGGAGTGGCACGTAGGAAGCGCTGGAGCAAGGGGGGGGGCGAGATTGAGGAGATTGTGAGCGAGGCAGGGAGGACGCCGGCGCGGGTCGAGGGTAGGATTCGGGAAAGGATGAAAGCGGGTGTGTTTGGTGGTTGTGCTCGTCCCGCTGGATGGGTTACTTTTTATTCTTATGCTTCTTCTTATTTCTCAGTGGCCGACAAAACAGTCGTATTCGTCGCGGTGCAGTATCCGAGCTGGATCCCAACCTGCAAAACACAGCATCCGGCCAATGTACCGGCACAGGCGGCGTCGCCTGCTCTCCTGCTCTTCTATGCCTCGCCTCGCCATGGCTGCTCCGCCCCTGTGCAGCGCCCAAATCCGCCGCTCCGACCTCGTCCTCGACACTGTGCCACGCCTCGTTATCGCCCTTGCCTTGCCAGCCGCCCAAACGCTGTCCCGGTCCTTGGTGCACACCAGCCGCCCGCATGCAAAGGGAGAGACGAACAAAAAGGCCCGTCTCATGGTTATCCTTGCCTTGTTCACATACATGTATATATACCCCCTTTTTCTCTTCTCTCTCCCCCTTGCTCGACCCTTGTGTGCCTGTACCAGACTTGCCTCCACGAACCACGGTTCCGTACCAGTCACCCGCTATCTGTGTCGTGATATGGGTGTAAGCAGATTAGCTGGTGTCGGGGATACAATCCAACCGTTGACGATAGGTGGAATTTCATTTGTTGTTGTTGTTGTTGTTTTGACGGAGGGTTTGGTGGGGACGTGTAGTAGTGGTACATGGTTGGACCTTGCTGGTTCACAGTGCACCGTGCGTGTCATGGGGTCTGAGTGTTTTTTTGAGGGGAGGGGGGTGTACGTGAGGATTAGGACAAGCACCCCTATTGACGCGAAGCGAAATCGCCTGCTGGAAAAGAAGGATGGCCATTCGAGTGGTCGTGTGGTTTGGTGGTTTGGACATGTGGGTCTCGTGGCAGAGAGTGCAAGGCCGTGCGGGAACGACGTCTTGCTCGACGTAGAGCTGAAAAGAAACTTACGCTGTTGCCCTCATGCTGTGGGGCTCTCCTGTGGACAAAGAGCTTGTTGGTGGTACTCAAAGGTAGAAATGGGCGACATTGAAAAATGTTCCTTGAGTGTACTACTGCAAACAACGCGACCGTCATCTCGCCATGTCCCGATCTTGCCGAACCGTGGTCAGGTCACCCAGCTCTTCACAGTTGAGAAGAATAGGAAGAATGTAGCCGTCGCCGGCAGAAAAGGGGGGGTCATTTTGCGTCAAAGTAACAAGCGCTGAAAGATACTCGGTCGACAGGTCCGGCTTTGCTGAAGTAGCCATGGTGTCAACACACGGACAATGTTCGATAGTGACGCAAGCAATTGCGATGAAAGGCTCTTGAGACTTTACATCTTACCAAGTACATCAACCTCAATCCAGATGATGTCTTGCGAAATCACATTATCCAAATGCCAAGACAATTTCTTTGCGAGAGCCTCGAAGCACTCTTTCCCCTTACCAGCACAAACCATCGCTACTCTCGTATGTCTGCTGACACTAGAGGCGGGTGTACCTGTGCACACCTCCGTTGCTTCGATAGCATCGTGTTCAATGAGTTCCTCGTGAGCTCGTCCGCGGTTGGGTAGTAAATACGAATATGCTCATGTGAGCATTTTGCATCAGAGGCTCTGATGCGAGGGCAAGGAAAGAGTGCTTCTTATGTCACAGTCCCACAGCAACTGGGTGTGAAATGTTCCAACACTACTATGATTGGCGGGCGAT
The DNA here is from genome assembly GCA_030558545.1 of Bipolaris gigantea. Lineage (NCBI taxonomy): Eukaryota > Fungi > Ascomycota > Dothideomycetes > Pleosporales > Pleosporaceae > Bipolaris > Bipolaris gigantea. The sequence goes on from JALPSE010000012.1 coordinate 117,936, forward strand.
TTCCCCACCAACCGTCATCTTGATGGACCTTTTTTTCTAAACAGCAAGCCTACAACTCACGACGGCGATATGTCTGGCACGATCCTATCAGAAATATGAATCAGTACTTCTGTCAAATATGGCCTGGAGCAGGGACAGCTGATAGGGGACCGCCGGTAGGGTCGACAGACAACCAACAGACGAGGAGGCCACGATCGCTGGCATGCGAATCTTGTCGGGTAAGCAAAATAGAGGTTCCACATCACCATTACGCCAAGTTGCCAGCCTTTTACCGGTGCCCAGTGAAATGACGAGTATTCCCCCCGAGAGAATGTTCAAAAGGCAAAGCGCGACATCAACGTCCTCGTATGACTCTGCTATATCCGACACGGCTTCAAAGCCGCGCACAAGCTCTCAAAGCTAGCAACCCAGTATTCGAAGCTGGACTCGGGTGTGCAGAGCAACAGCGAGGTGGACAGTAGTCCGGCTCCCTCAGCGTACGCTATTTATCTACAATAGCGCTTGATCTGCACTACGTGTGAGTACAAAACAGGCAACTCGACCCCCAATGCGTTCCAAAAAGTCTTCGTCGGTAATCTTAAAAATCTACTCCAAGTCGTATACCCGTTTTGCTGTACATGGTATAATTAGATACCCGACACGATTGAACCCTCTAGGGAAATGTCTACTCATGTTTCTTGGCGTAGCAACTTCCCAACTACTGCCGCTGTATGTTATGCCATGCGAAGACAAGTGTGGGCTTGCGTCGGGAAAGGGATCCAATTGTCACTGCTTCGAACCTAGGCGCCACAGGTCTAGTCATGCCAGAGGTTGCCTAGTGAATATACTACTACTGTGATAACTGCCTGTGATTAGCTACTTGGTAGCGTATGGTAGGTTCGCGCAGGCGTCAATTAATTCCACCAACCTCGACATGTACCCATTCACCAGCGTATTAGCAAGAACGTAGTACATAGTTGATAAAGGGAAAACGCACATTCTTTTGGTCATACACAGCCTAAAAGGTGCTCATCCGTTGTAATCGAGTTTCTTTATATTACTTAGTTTCTTATGGCGTAAATAGTATCGCAGAGAAAAAGGAACTAACTCTCTAATATCTGCGGCTAGATATTAGATACACTGCGACAAATAGTAATTCGTTTCTATTCTCCTTGAATTACACCAACTACCTATCTTCTTCAGAGCTTCGACTCTCCGACCCTAGCACACTCAGCTTCTTCTTCTTCACCAGTCGCTCAAGTCTTTCTCAACTCACAGATGCTTGTGGAAAAAGTCCAGTACCAGCTTGTAACCGCGCTCGTAACCCTTCCTTACTTCCTCCTTGCTCAAATCACTGCGAGCAGCCATCCAGCCGTGAATCTGGTCCGGGAACCACTCTACAACGTGGGGGACCTTGATTCCTTGCTGCCACTTTTCAACGTCACCCTTGTCCTCGTCACCCGATGGAAGCATGATGTAGGGAATGGTGATGCCAGGCGCGTCGTCACCAGCAACCATAGCGGGATGGCATGCTGCTGCGACCTTGAATTTTGTACCCTCCATTGACGAGAGGTTGACAATCTACGCAGTGTCAGCATGTGTTCAGTTCATGACATCATTCGAGCATACCTTTCCACCCCAGCAGTGGCCAACAATGGCCCACTTCTCGATGCCGTTTTTTTGGCTCAGCTCATCTACAATCTTGGGGATGCGCGGCAGAGTCTTTGGGGGTGCAGCCTTCGTCTGGAAGAACTCGCTCATCTTCTTCTTCTTTTCATCATTGTCCGGTGGCATCCAGGAAATGTCGGCTGGGCTGCCCTCAAAAAAGTCGGGCATGAAAACCTGGTACTTTTGGCTGTCGGTGTAGGCGAGGATGTCGGCTCCCTGCAGGGTCTGGTTGAAGAAGCCAAAGATATCGTACACTACCAAGATAGCAATCTTCGCGTCCTTGGGGCCAGTCGCATCTGGGCTACTGTCAGCATACACTGTGACGGGCAATTGACGGAACTTACATGTCTTCAGGCCATCAACCTCGATGTAGTCGCCCTTGGGCTGGTAACCCTGGCTGATGACAGCGGGGGTGTTACAGCATGCCTTTGATTGCGTGGAATCCGTCGACATGTTTGCAACGGGTCGTGTTGTTGGTGCGGTAAGCTTTTGTTTATATGCACTTGGGCGCTGGTAGCTATAAACAGATCACGGTACAGCAATTGAAGCACGGCGCAAGTTGTGTGCAACAGGGCGAATAGGAGTAGGTTGGAGAATCAATCTTGTACGAGCAATGGCGCGCATGATGAGCTGGTTCGGTATTTGTCAAGCTGCCATCGGCCGCTTGGTGGGGGAGCTGCCGTTCGGACTACCCCACTTTCATGATGTCACCAGAGTTGGATGTGTAAAGCAGTGGTATGGCTTCTTGTGCCAGCTTCTATCACTATACCTGCTCGCCGTCGGAAATTTACTCGGAATATCAGGTGAAAGACGGATAGGAATACAGCTTGTTCTATTTCGCCGTCTAAGCATCCAAGTTGAGCCTTTCTAGCAGACTATCTATCTTGCCCAGCAATATCTGGTAGTTCATTGCATCTTGCGCAAATTCATCACCCACCTCCTCACCGTCTAGATTCCTAATGACACCATTGGTAACCTGTTGCTCTACCGATGCAATTTTCTCATTGTTTCTTGCCTTCTCTGGCACATCATCTTCCAGAGCAAGATCGCCAACTGCATCTACGATATCTCTTTCAGTCGTTGCCCTAACCGCTGCATTTTCATCCATCATTTCATCCAGTCCACTGTCTTCAAAACGGAGCCGGAAGCGTTCGGAGAGATAGTACCGTATATCGTCAACGAGTTCAACAGTATCGGTTTCCTGTCGCGCTTTGACGCGTTTTGCAGATTCTTGAACAAGCTCGGCAAATTCGGGCTGATCAATGTAGTACTCGAGGCGATATGCAATGTACCGTGCTGCAAACTCTTCCAAACGCTGTACACGGGTATCCCAGCCTGCCCGAATGACTTCGTAGATGTCAACAGCCTCATCGGCATCGGTAGCGCCGCGGGGATTATCTGACTCCACCGCAGAGGTTGCGCCGTTGCCCAGAGCAGAAATAATAATGGCCGCGCGCTGCTTAAGTTTCTCGATAAAGAGCTGATCTGCTGCAAATAGCACATCAATGGCAATGTCCAGGCCAAAGTCTGCACGCTCAGTGTACAAAAACCTCAAAATGGTCTCGAGAACTGCTGGCGAGCAGTCAATGGTCACAACCTGCAAGTGGGGTGTGTCCTGCGCTTCCTTGAATTGGGAGCTGAACATTGTCAAGAAATATTCGGAGCGCAGCAACATGGCTCGATGCGCAGGGAAGACGGTCGATTTGCGCGGCGCTCGCTGTCGCGATGGTGAGCGTGCTCGACCTGGACCCACTGGTATACCTGAGAGGGGCCCAGAAGTGGTTCGGACAGGCGGAGTGGGCGACTCTGACGGCCCCAATGGCTGGCCTGTTTCACTCTCGTCTTCATCGTCGTCGGCACGCAGCAGAATATCGGCAAAGATTGAGTTTTGGCGATCCCATTGTATGCTATCCACCTTGTCAGTATCCACGACCTTCTTGTGCCGGAGAACGTTTGTTTTGAACCAAGATTCCAATTGGTCTCGACCTCGTTCTAGTTCGTCTGCACGCCGTTGGCGCAACAGCCGTCGATCTGAGACTTCGGTGATGTCTTCAAACAAACGTTCTATTTCTAGATGCTTGCCAATCTTATCGATACCACTCAGTACCACGCGCTCCTTTTCCTCGTCCAGCCCAAATAGCGCTCGCCTGATCGAGACCTCTTGAAAATAAAGGTACTGCAGCGCCACACCAAGCGACTCTGCTGGGATAGTATCTGGCAGTTTCCACACACATGTGTTGGGCGCTGCCTCGAGCTTGTTTGCAAAATATGGAGATCGCGCCGCGAGGAGAAACTTGTGCAGGTGGAATTCTTGGCCATAGGCGGTGATTGTAATGTCGGTCGTCTTGGGCTCGGTTCTCGTAAGGAGGGAGGTGATGTGTGCGGCGAGCGGCTGCAGGGGATTCGACGACTTTGCATAGTCGTAGGATAGGAGAAGGTTTCTTATGCGGTCATTGAGTGCGTTGTAGAGGCATCGTTCGCCTTGGAAGGTATCGCGCTCGCACAAGGCGCCGTTCTCGAGTAGGAGGCGTATGACTTCGTAGTGGCCACACAGACTGGCCTTGAGCAGTCAGCGCATAGCCCTTGTGATTATGCAGGGCAGCAAGGTGGGGTACCGTACCAAGATCAGGGGCGTGTAGTCAAACTTATCTCTGGCATTGATGTTGACTCCAGTAGAAATCATCTCCTGGCAGACCTTGAGGTCTCCACGGCGGCATGCCTCGCAGAAGAGTCTAAAGTCGTCGCTCAGGTCCAGAGGATTCTCTTCCTTGAGCTGACCCGACGAGATGGCCTGCGTCTCGGTCGCAAGGGCTGCCTCGATCTCGTACTTTTTCTTGACATCCATTGTTTGTGCACAGTGGCAACAGGCATCGAGGGCGTGTGGATAGGTGCGATGTCCATGTGGTGCTGCTATGACGAGCGTCGGCGCCGATCGGAGGTGTGCTATCGATAAGGCCAGACGCAAGGGAGACCCCGGCCGGCCAGCAGGACAAAGCCAGGCTAGTGCTCTGCGTTGCTGGGTTGACGGCCGCTAGCGTAAACAGCACCAAACACCTAAGAAACCTGGCCTTCTATCCCACCTCTCCCGTCGTCCTCTGCACTCCTCCGCCACCGGTCCTCGAAGCTTTACTAACTCAGCAGCCTGCTCTTCTTTTTGTTTTTGCATCCCATACTTGCATGTCTTTTGCGCAATAGCCCTGCCGCCACCATGCCCGAGGAAGACAAGTACGACGTGCTCGAGAAGATTGGTACGCACATGGCCTCGATCTCACTTCACACTTCTATCGCCTGCTAACAAGCTACAGGCCATGGCTCCTTCGGAGTCATTCGCAAGGTCAAGCGCAAGTCGGATGGATATGTATGCAATTCATGCACTAGTCACACCGCACACCTGCTGACCGCTACATAGATTCTCTGCCGAAAAGAGATCAGCTACCTCAAAATGTCCCAGAAGGAGCGTGAACAGCTGCAGGCCGAGCTGTCCATCCTCAAGGAACTCCGACACCCAAACATTGTCGCCTACTTCGAGCGCGACCATATCAAGGCATCCCAGGACCTTCACCTGTACATGGAGTACTGCGGAAACGGCGACCTAGGCCGCGTCATCCGTGAACTCAAGAACAAGAACCAAATGTGCGAGGAGGAGTTTATCTGGAGCATCTTCAGTCAGATTGTGAGCGCATTGTATCGCTGCCACTATGGTGAAGACCCGCCCGCCGCTGGCCGCAATGTCATGGGTCTCGTCGGCAATGCGAAGCCTGTTCGCGACCCCCGAAAACCCATGATCCTTCATCGTGATCTTAAGCCTGAGAACAGTCAGTGTCCCCATTCTCCTGGCGCTCGTTTGTGCATGCTAACAGAAGCAGTCTTCCTTGGCGATGACAACTCCGTCAAGCTCGGCGACTTTGGCCTTTCCAAGATTCTCCAATCCCACGACTTTGCATCGACATACGTTGGCACCCCGTTCTACATGTCCCCCGAAATCTGCAAGGCCGAGCAGTATGGACCTCACTCTGATATTTGGGCCCTCGGTTGCATCATATACGAGATGTGCACAAAATCTCCTCCATTTAACGCCAAAACCCACTTTGAACTCATTTCCAAGATCAAGCTGGGACGCTATCCCGACATTCCTGCCTGCTATTCGGCCGAACTTAGAAAGGTCATTGCCAGCTGCCTCAACACCACACCCGATCACCGCCCAGATACTGCCGCCCTTTTGAACTTGCCAATCGTCAAGCTGATGCGCAAAGAGCAGGAGGTGGTCAAACTTGGCCAGGATCTGCGCGAGCAGAGGATGCTTACTGCAAAGCGCGAGAAAGAGGCGAGCGAGGCCATCTCTCGAATTCGCAAAGAGCTCGATGATCAGTTGCGCCGAGAATGGGAGGTCAAGGCCCAGCTAGAGATTGAGCGACAGGTGAAGCTCCAGACCGACCAGCGCGTGCAAAAGGAACTTGCCCACCTTCAAGCCACATTTGAAGGCGAGGTAAACAGACGTGTAGAGCGTGCTCTGAAGATGTATCCAAACCGACTCAGCACGTCGCCAAAGCTTGCTCCTCGATCCAACACACCGACAACTTCAGCAACAGGGCCATCAGTCGCCTTGTTCCCAACCGATGTTGAGGCACCAACTGCCAACAGCTCAACAAATACGCTGAACACAGACTCTGATTTCGCGAGTGGAACAGACTTGTCATCGCTTTCCCTCGATGACACCGCCGAAGATGCTATCATTGCAGCAAGGCCAAAAGCGAAGCGCCCGTCTCGCGGTCCACTTGTGCGCGCCCGTACCATGTTCAACCAGCCCTCGTCAACACAAGTCCCCGACTCCCCGATGGATGTTCAGATGGCCGAGCCTTCACCCGCTCCGACATCCCTCAAAGGACTCTCTCTTTCTCCTCGCCGTAACGCGCAGCCCAAGCAAAACATCTTCGCTGCCGCCAAGGAGGGCGCAAAGAGATGGGAAGCCGAGGTCCCTCCATCGCCAACTGAGGCCGAGTGGAATGGCGATTTCGATGACGACGATGATCTTCCAGTACTACCATCGCCAACAAGAGCCCGCAGTGCCTCTGGTAGCCGCCCCCGGAACGATGACCCATTCAAAGTTCTTGCGAATGCCCAGGCGCCGCTACTCAAGGCCAACACGCGTCTCGGCAATGCACCAAGTCTTCTTGGTCCCAGAACCAGCAAGCCACGACAAGTCTCTGCAGTACCCATTGTTGCGGCATCTCCCTCTCGGCAAAAAGCCAGGTCGACCGACAACGCATCGACATCGCCACGGAAGGCGGGCGCTACCACCAAGGCAATCCCATTTACTGGTCTCCCGTCAAAGAAGGGCAACGAGGCGTTCCGTGCCCAAGCCCTGCGCAACAACGGCGCTGTTCAAGGCCGTACCCTTGTCGAGCTCCAGCAAGCACGCGGCATTCCCCTCCAGACCATGAGCGAGGATGAGGGTGGCGCAAAGAAGGGCTTCGGCTACGCTGGCCGGAGAAGCCCTGTTAAGCCACGAGGCGGCGGGATCAGCCCACCCGCTGTCTGGGATCCTAACGTAGAGCCCGAGATGCCATCTCCCTTCATTGTCCGCAGCAAGCGCATGGTCCTATAGGGAGGACGAGCTGTTACAGCTCCGGAACGATTACGACAACTACGACAGTACGATGAAGAGGAGGAGTGATATATACACAAGGTTCCGGAGATACGCACATACACACATTTCAAGGCGTTATACGAGAAGGTCTCAATGATCACTCGACTAGGGATTTTTAACGGATATGGAGTGCCTGGCGTAGAAGGTGGGAATTGCTGCTTGGAAAAAGCCAAAGGCATATTATGCTTTTTGCGTCCCGTCTTTCCTGACTACTTTCCTTTGTCACATCATTTTCTAGCATGTCTGCTTTTGCCACTCTTTTTTTTTCTTCCTTTGACGGAGTAAAGGGCTTCCTCTATTTTCAGGGCGCATACGAGCATTTTATTTTTTGATGTGTTATGTTTTGAGGGATTAGATTGGACAGAGGCGTTTTTTTTTCCTTGGGACAATGCTGCAGCTTGCATTAATACTGTTGAACTGCACTGCATTTGTACTCTAGTCTCTTGTTTCTCCTTGGGTTCCCCCCCCCTTTTTTTTCCTTTGAGACGAATTTTATTGCTATATTTCAATCAATGACAGATACCCAAAGTTACACTGATGAATGATTTTGCCAATGGATTCTGATCAAGTAGCTGTCAAGGTGACGTTTGCCGTCTAGAGAGCTGGCTGGTGATTTGATACAAGGGAAGGAGAAAGCAAGTCTAGAAACAACAAAGGAGCAAGCTTCTCTGCACAAGACCCTCAAGGCATCATCTTGAAAAGATGGTAACCGAGGAAGAAGGATATTTTACCCCATGCGCCTCCCTTGGCCCCAAAGAAAAGAAAAGAAAAGACCACGTGATTACCGCACTGAAACCACAAGGGCCCACTTGTCCCCAAAACCTCACCACCCAAAACCCTCGGTATGCAAGTAAATCCCCTGGGCCCCCGTCCCCTTATGCACCGCCCTCTCGTCACTCAGCGCCACAACATGCCGCCGAACATCACTCACCAGCGCACGAGGCCCACACACCACAACCGCGCTCTCGCCCCACGCCTGCTCAAGCGACTTGCGAATGATGTCGCGCAACTGCGGGCGGCCTGCCAAAATAGCAATGGACGGATGCGTAATCGTCAGCGACGTGTTCCTCGATTGCGAGTTCGGCGGTGGTGATGACGCGTTGGCAGAGCAGCGACATGCGGTTCTGCGGGTGAGAGGTTCGTCTTCTGAGATGATGGCGCGACAGTAGCAGGTTGGTGGGCTGGCTGGGGTTTGGATGGCGAATGGGTCTTGGAGGTCCAGACTGGTTGTTGTTTCGTTTGCGCGGATCTGATGGATATCTTGTTTCTCGGTAGTAGTGGACTTGTTTTGAGAGAAGGGTAGGGAGGTAGATTTGGGGTCGTTGTAATACGGGGTGCCGTGTATGGTTTGGTCTTGGCGCGATGACGAGGTTGCCGTGGGAGGGAGTATGTCTGAGATTGGAGATTTTTGGCCTTTGGTGAAGGAAGAGTCGCAGGTTATGTAGACGCTCATTTCGAGCTTGATGTCCCGGAGTCTTTCTTGCAGGGTTTGGAATTCGACGTAGATGGAGGTGAGTTGTTCGGAGAACCAATTGAGCTGGCCACTGCTCTTCACAACCCAGACAAAACGGATATGACGTGTCACCGCGCCAAGTGGTGTCTGTAGGAACGATTTGGGTTTCAAAGTACTACGGTTGGCGTTTTCCTGCCAGCCTTGGATTAGGTCGCGAAGTAATGGCATAGTGAAGGTACTCCCGGTACTGCCTGCAACAAGAACAACACTGTCAAACTGTCGGAGTGGTCGCAGGGTACCATAAGGGCCCTCAAAAGTCACCGATCGGGTCTTTGCTAATGCTTCAGGAGAACTACCCGGCTTTTCAGCAAAGCTACGGAGGCGCTTGGTGCCTCCCTTTTCAGCCTTGACATAAAACTCCATCCGTCCGTCTTCAGGTATGGTGGCAATGGTGAAGGGGTGGCTCTGTAAAGGCACAACTGACTGGCAGGACAAGTATACATGTTGACCGGGCTTCCAGCCCATTGGAGGGTTTTGGACAACTATCTTTGTTGTGTTATTCGATAGAGGGGTGAAATCGGCTTGGCACGTCAAGAAGCCTTTGGTTTTCTCTTGCCGTCTTTGCGTAGGATGGAAGAAGGAGACGTTGAGATACAAGAGCCGCAAAGCTCGGACGACACGATCAAATAGGAAAATGGCAACCGGTGCCCAGACGTAGCCATGCATTTCGCTGGGGCTGTGGAGGTAGACGAACGCCAGGAAAACGGCAAAGGAGACGATGTGCTGGATGACAAAAATCTCATAACTCCATCCTCGGATTGGCGACATGGAACTAAAGACAATCCAGAACAAAGCACACCAGGCAGCGAGACCCTTCCATATAATTTTGCTGTTCTGAAGCTGGTAGCCAATGTAATCGTAGGGCGCCCATGTACTGAAGAACCAGCCCATGTGCATGGTAGCTGTCAAGAGCATACAGCGAGCACACCACCGATGTATCCAGTTGAGTTGCTCGTAGCTCATCCCACTGAGATGGCCGATGATGTTGTTTTTGCCCGCCAGCAGGACAATGATTGGGAACTGTGCGATTGTGACAACACCACATCGAAAGCCGACGCTCTCCCTATTGAGCACATCCTGCAGATCTAGCCCATAGAGACACAGCACGACAAGGACAACCACGTTTGCCAAGATCAGCGAGGTTCGACCGACGGTAGGTAATCTAATGGTCTGGCCTCTGAAGGGTATGTGTATCGAATAACTGGATGCCTCTCGGGTCAGGGCATATGTGGTCGCGTTTCCAAGCGCGAGCCATGACTTTGGCTTTGCAGGCGTTGGCGCACCACGCCCTGCGGCAGATAATCTTTGCCGATATAGCAGATAGTTGTAGACATTGAAGAGCGTAGCGACGGCAACGGCGCTACCGACTACTGCATAGTAGAAGTGTGGGAAGTCTCTGAGGGCGGGCAGTGAGCCCATGGAACCCATGGACATGTGGCTGTGGCTCATGGTGTCTGGTGTTGGCGCGTTGTCGCAGCGTCTTGCCCGACTGGTATCCCCCGTTCTTTGCACGCCTTCGGAATGGCTCCTGTGGTAAACACCGAGCCGGGGAAGGTTATGCCAACGGTTTCGTCTTCAGCGCATGCTGGCAGTCTTGGCTACAGGCAGTGAGGGCGTGTCTCAAGACGGTGGCTATCGGCAGTGCGCTGAGCAAAGTATAACGAAGAAAAGGGAGCCAAAGTGGGTGTAGGTAGCAAAGAGTACATGCAGCGGCGGTTCAGCGGAAGGTCCAGGGCTCCGCCAGCCACGGTCCGGGCAGAGTTGACCATTTCATGGCGCTGCCGTCTTTTGATCAACTTGGATGCGGGCGCGATGGACTGGGGTAGTGGGCTTGTTCGATGGCGCAGAGTGGTGGCGTTGCTTGAGCGTTGGACGCTTACCGAAAGCGGCTAATTCTGCTCAAAGTGACTCCATGGACTCCCCAGCACTCACCAGACGACGAAGGCGGTTCGTTCGCTCGCAACTACCCTGCATTACCGCCTGCGCAAATCTGACGGCATTACTGTTAGCTTACCATGGCCGAGAACCCTCTGCCCTCTTCCTGACCCCTCGGCAGCTGGCTGCATCCGGGAAATACAACTCACTTGCCCCGACACTTCACGCGTCAGCCCAGGCTTGCCACCTTCTTGACTGTCGCAAGATCCCTCTCATATCTCCCCCGGCTGTCGACACAGGACCGACGCCTCGACGCCTCAGGCTTATGCGTTCATGCTAAGTCCTCCATCCGTGTATCATCGGAGATCAGAAGCAGCCAGGGTGCAACCCCACACGTTGCCAAAGGAACCTTTAAGCGACCGCCTGCCCGAGTATTGGTGTAGCAGTCTGGAACTCGGAACCTAGTTGTCAACATCTGTCTCTCCCGCGCACCGGAATCGATAGCTTCTGTGAAGCCTCACCACTACCCGTCTTCCTGTCGACAGTCTACTCCATCACTTTTGCATAATGGTTGCACACGGAGGCCACGAGGAAATGGCCATGGGGTCATCCGAGGGAATGCATGCGGGCGAAACATCCGGCCATGGCGGCATGGCAATGGCCTTCTTCACAGCAACCAACACTCCACTGTACTCCGAATCATGGACCCCATCATCAGCCGGCCAATACGCTGGAACCTGCATCTTCCTCATCCTCCTCGCTGTTCTCCTCCGCGGCATATTCACAGCCAAGACCTTTCTTGAAACAAAGGCAGTAAAGAACGCTCTGCAGCGCCGCTACGTCGTCGTAGCTGGCGAGAAAACAGTCGTCGACGACGATGCCAACTCAACACATGGCATTCTTACGACCAACGGCGTCCAGGAGAACGTCCGGGTCGTGTCTACACCACTATCTCACGTCCAACCCTGGAGATTTGGCGTCGATCTTCCACGGGCCTTTCTGATGACGGTTGCGTCGGGTGTCGGATACCTCCTGTGAGCAGACCATCTCCCAACTCGTACATACCGATGCTAACATTACAACAGCATGCTGGCAGTCATGAGCTTCAACGTCGGATACTTTCTCTCTGTCCTAGCAGGCACGTTTGTCGGTGAACTTGCTTTCGGCAGATTCAATCAGGCCGCACCGCACTAATGGCCGATGGGACTCTGCTTTAACTTTGCATCCGCATCATGCCGGGAGTCTAATGCTGTAGATACTTTTGTGATACTTGCCCACTAGATGATTAGTTACCCAACTAGATATTTTTCATAAACAACACCTCGCATTCAGCCAGGTCCGACCTCGGTCATTTGTAACCAGTGTATCCCCGGATTTTGCTTGTCTTGACTAGTATGAAGCTTATTTCTCCTTTTCTTTATCGCGTCTCACGTACCTGTCTCATCGCGTACACACACACACACACATGTACAGCTTGTTTCCGTGAGATCTTCATGTCAAAGCTAATGGCAGTCCCGAAGCCTAGGCCGGGTAGGGTGGGGCTGGCGTGAAATGGACCCCTGTCCTGCGCTAGTGACCATTCATCCATAGCACCGCTGCTTTGGTAAGAAACTTGCTCACGCTTCTGCATTCACAGGATAGTTCACCCTGAATCCTACCAACCAGGCCATACCGCCACCGGTCCAGTATCGAGTATCAGAACAAATAGCTCATCAACTTGTATCTTTCTGCAACTGGCGCGTATCAGAGTCCGCTGCTGGGCGCAGGTGTGGCTGCATCGGCTCGATGTGCACGCCACACCCTGTAATGGGAAGGAAATGCACGGCATGACGGGAAGCAAGTACGCCCGTTCCTTGGGTCTAATAAATAAGGAACGATGCGCCTGTACTTGTTAGACCGCCTGGCGCATGCAAGCGGCCTCACCGTCCCAAATCACGCCTCCTCGTTAATACCGTTCATCTCGCTCTTTTTTTTCTCTATTCCTCCATTCCTCTCCCAAACTACCAGCATCTCTATACACGCTCATCGGCCAACGTTCAAAATGCTCTCCAACACTTTACTCGCGCTCTCTCTTCTTCCCCTCACTCTCGCCCACTTCAACCTCAACTTCCCTCCAACACGCGGCTTTGACGAGGAAAAGGAGGGTAACTTCCCCTGTGGAGGTTACGACCAGGTCTCAGATAAACGCACCGATTTCCCTATCAGTGGTGGCCCTATCCAATTGGTTATGGGCCACCCACAGACAAATGTAGCGGTTTACATGTCGATTGGCGACAACCCTGGAAGCGGATTCAGCGTCGTCCTGAAGCAGCAGCTTATGGTCGAGGGTCTGGGTGACTTTTGCTTGGGCTCAGTTAGCATTCCGAAAGACCTAAACGTGACTGCTGGCACCAAGGCATCTATTCAAGTGGTTACCAACGCGCACAGCTCTGGCGGTCTGTTCCAGGTAGGTCACTGGCCAGGATACATGGACGCGCTGAGTCGCTTACAAAAATACAGTGCGCCGATGTCACTCTTGTCGACACGCAGCTCTCCCAGTCAGAATTCCAAGACAACTGCAAGAACAATACGGGCGTAAAGGTGACCCAAGAGAATATCTCTGGTAACCCCAACTCGACAGCTACGGGTGCGGGTGGCTCGGATGACGACGACGACAAGCCCGCAGCGTCTGGTAGTGGTAGCGGTAGTGCAGCGTCGCCCACAGCGGCTAGCGCAGCGACACATGCCCAGGCCATTTCATGGGCATTGGGTGCTATCGGTCTTGCTGGAATTGCTATGCTTTGAGCAATATCTTCGGGTTGATGGCGTTGATACCAAATTGAAAAAGTTGTTTGCATAGCGTGTCGATGTATATACAGTCTAGCGCTGCGCTTCCTTTCCATCATTTCTGCTTACCAACGTGCATGCCGCTTCTTTGCTCCAAAAAAAAAGAGCTGTCTGAGTGAGGCTAAGCATAGCTATCAGCCCGATATAATGAAGCATCAACCAGGTCAGAGTTGGCTGCGAGGAACAGACAGTGCTGTGGGAGTTTTTGGTAGGAGATGATAGAGAAACGAAAGCGGCTGAGCTTCGAATAAGAATCAATTCCCTGGTTTCTTGAATGGCGGCGGTGCGTAGTGGAGGCATGCGTGTCCTGTGTTCGAAATGGCTCTCTTGTCGAGTGTTGATCGCGCGCCCCTCTCCTCTGACATTGCGGGGAAAGGAGCTTCCAACAAGCGAGGCAAGCACACAATCGGCGCTTCCGTAGAGTTTCGCCGATGCCCGCAACAACTTCACCAGCTACACCACACTCCAAGTCTCGGCCACGATCCCGAATTCAGGTGCGTACCGGTCCCGTATCCGCTGCAGCCTCATCCACTCAACCTCCTGTGGGATTGTAGCCCGACCGCTGACGTTTGGCTGCCACAGATCTCCTCTCCAAGTCACCTTCTTTCTCAACACCGCAAATATGGATCACGCAAAGTTGGCGCGTATGCAGGCGTCAGTGCGCATTGGTACGTATGAGAAACCTGGCCCAGAATCTCCCTCAGGAGGAAGCAGCTTGTCTTCTCTGCATACTTGTCGGCTAACATGTGTGCACAGGGTAAGCAGCACTCTTCGCGATCTATTTTGACAGCCCCGCACCAAACAACGGCTCCGAATTTGCGAAACACCACCGCAACCCGCGACAGCCGAACAAGGACTCGCAGATGGATATGGCGCTTATGAGGTACACGAGGCTAATTGGATCAATAGCGGCAAGGGCACTCCCCGCAGGAAGGTCAAGAAGGTCCACAGGGGCGCTGGTACCGACGACAAGAAGCTCCAGACCGCGCTGAAGAAGCTCAACGTCCAGCCTATCCAGGCCATCGAGGAGGTCAACATGTTCAAGAGCGACGGCAACGTCATCCACTTCTCGGCACCCAAAGGTACGTCACCACCTTTCCACTTATTACAATACAAGGGGGATATTTGAGGTGGAGGGAGCATTGCGTCGCTGGAGATACATGTGCATCTAGTGTCACCGGATCCCCCGTATGTCTGTAACCGAGGCGACTGACATTTTCGCAATTATAGTCCACGCCTCAGTACCCGCCAACACCTTCGCCATCTACGGACACGGTGAGGACAAGGAGCTGACAGAGCTCGTCCCCGGCATTCTCAACCAGCTTGGCCCTGACTCGCTCGCATCGCTACGCAAACTCGCCGAGTCTTACCAGAGCATGCAGAAGGAGAAGGGCGAGGAAGGCGAGAAGAAGGACGAGGATGACGAGGATGACGATGACATCCCCGACCTCGTCGCCGGCGAGAACTTCGAGTCGAAGGCTGAAGTCGAGTAAGAAGCTACTTCAGTCTTAGCCGAACAAAGACTAGGCAGTGTTGAGGAGGAGGCTACGTGCAATGATGGCCTGCCGCATGTACATTGGTTTCGAGGACTTCATGAATGCAATGATCATTACGGTCAGCAGCCGCGGCGAGTTTTGCATGCACATACCGGGCTGGCGTTATATCTCGGAAAAAAAAAAGATATGAATGAAAGTCTTCTAGCATGCTTCCCATGTCATCACCATGCACCAACTGCAAGTTCTGAAGGTACGTGCATGCATGCCGACGTGAATCTTTGCATCTTGGACGCGTAACCAGCTCGACTCGATAAATCCTTACTATAGGAGTTATAGGCGCTTTGAGAATCGTCAAAGGCATTGGACCTGCATCGCTAGGGCTAACCTATGGTGGCCATCAACAAGGTATTTGATCTAGAAATATAGAACTGGTCTGTGTTGATCGCAGTTCCTCGTATCTGAGTTGGTACCAAGTCAGCGGCCGATCAGTTATCGGGACTAAGGATGAAAGGGCTAGCAGCGACACACTTGGGCTTGGCGCGATCTTCACAAGTGTAAGCCTCCAACATGCGGCCACCCGCCTGGAAAGCTTGACTTGGAGAACCAATACGATTGATGAGCACGAGCGCGTGTATACTTTGAATGATCGGTGTCGAGAGGTTTGCGACAATCGTCTACGAAAGCCATGATAGGCGCGCCCTCCGCGATAAAACGGTCAAGACGCTCTTGTGGGTCACGACTCGCGATTGTGACGGCTCCCCACTTGGTAGTATGACCCTGAGTCCAGCACCGTGCCACAAACCTTAATGCCATGCGTCTCATGAATAATTTCTTTTACAACCCCTTTGTTTATTTTCTTGTCGTCCTCTGCAAATACCCCTACTGAGTGCAACAACAAACAACAACAACAACAACACCCAGAATGAGTACCGAAACCATCCTCATACTCGGCGGATCGTTCGCAGGGATCAGTGCCGCCCACTTCTTGCTCAGGCATGTTGTACCTCAGCTTCCCAAGAAGGATGGTGTCGCGTACAATGTCACCATGGTCAATCCGTCAAAGGATTTTTGGTGGCGCTTTGCTTCGCCACGCGAAGCTGTCTCGAGGCAAATGATGCTTTCGGATAAGACTTTCTACCCAATCGAGCCTGCATTCGTGTATGCCTCTTCCAAGTTCAAGTTCATTCAAGGCATGGCGACACATGTGGATGCTGCTGGCCAAACTGTGTCTGTTGAGACTGTATCGGGCGAGCAGCAATCGATTCCCTATGCGGCTCTCGTAATTGCAACCGGATTCACGACACCGAGTCCGCTGTTTACACAGGCTACTGATCGCGAAGCTCTCGAGAAGGTACATGCCGCCTTTCAGGAGGGCCTCAAGACGGCCAAGGATGTGATCATTGGCGGAGGTGGGCCAGTTGGTGTCGAGACAGCAGGAGAGATTGCCGAGATGCTCAATGGCAAGCCCGGCTTCATGGCATCTGCGCCCAAGAATCCCAAGGCACAAATCAGAGTCTTTGTCGCCAACAGACAGCTCTTGCCTCTTCTCCGACCTGCTATCGGACAGACGGCCGAGCAATTCCTGAAGCGACTTGGGTGTAACGTCACGTATGACATAAGGGTCATTGGGTCGTCCAAGATGAGTGAAGAAGAAGGCGGAAAGACTAGGGTGGATCTCTCCAACGGAGAGATACTCGAGACAGACATATACATTGACGCAACCGGTACCCGGCCTAACACTGGATTTCTCCCCAAGGAGTGGCTCGACAGCCGCAATCGTGTGGCCTGCAACGCGAAGACTCTCCGCCTCGAACACGAATCTGCCCGCATTTACGTGGTCGGCGATGTAGGCTCGTATACCCGAGGAGGTTTCATGGACATGTACGACGCGGTGCCTGTGGCCATGACGAATCTCAAAAACGATCTGCTGGCCCACTTCACCGGCGAGCCACACAAGGGCGATCGCCACTATGTTGCGAACACGAAGGAACAGCAGGTTGTCCCCATTGGTACGCAGAAAGGTGTTGGCGCGTTCAACGGGTTCCGATTGCCCAGCCAGATGGTGTGGTTCATCAAGGGCCGGGACTACATGATTTCGCAACTTGCGCAGGCCACCCTGAGGGGCGATCAGTTCAAGAAGGAGGGCAAGTGGACGCCTGTTCATGAGACGGGAAAGACCAGACCCAACGCTGCTTAGTCCTCAATTGTTGCTGAGGGTTAACAACGGCGGCCAGTACACCATACGGCGTCTTGGATGGATTTGGATGCGTGGGCATGGGAGAGGAGCGTCGCAATGCATTTATCTTCGATGGAATACCCCTGCTGCGCAGCGCGCATTGAGCATACACATGATTGTAATATTACGCCTATTCTAATCCTATTTTACACATAAGCCCAAGCTGTGCTTAACTCCCCAGTCTCTCTGTTTCATCGAACCGTGTTACGAGATTGCCGATCTATTTATGCGTGAGATGATCGCGACCGCCCCACACGAATACTTAAGCTTAAACTTAGCGCGTCATAACCAGAGCTCCAAAATTTCCCAATGTCGACATTCGACTTGTACACCACGCTGCGCAATACATTATCTGGCCTTTCCTGAGCCTTGACGATCAAAACTTTCGCAATGGCGACTGAGACCCATCCACCTCCAGCTCTCACCTTTCCCCGCCCCATCTTCGCCGCCGTCTCTCCACACCCGTTCCTCCAAGCGCACCTCTCTGCCGAGAAGAAGAAGCCCGTACGCGCCAACGGTCGAGCCGCCAATGAGTTCCGAACACCAGGGGTAAATACGGGTAGCTTGACACATTGCAATGGCAGCGCAGTTGTGCGCCTGGGCAACACAAGCGTGGTGTGCGGCGTACGTGCAGAAATATTGAAAGAGGAGGACATATCAGGCGCCTTTGAATACCCCAAAGACTTGGCAAGTCAGGATGAAACCGTGCAAGAAGACGATAGTGATGAAGTACAAGGACTAAGGTTGGTGGTTCCAAACGTCGAGCTTTCTACCGGAAGCACACCCTCGCACATTCCCGGCAACGCACCCTCGACATACGCACAAACACTCATTACGCGGATACGATCGCTCATTCACTCAACACGACTACTCCGTGCTTCCGATCTCCGCATTCTATACAAACCCTCTATAAACCCCGAGGACCCCGATGTGGAATCAGAAACACAGTTGAAGGGGTACTGGGTTCTGTATCTCGACATTTTTTTCATAAGCATCGATGGAAATGCATTTGACGCAGCCTGGATATCTATGCTGGCCGCTTTGCGCGACACTCTTATACCACACGCATACTATGACGAGGAGTTTGAGGGGATACTATGTTCCGATGATCCGCAAGAAGCCCGTCGATTGCGATTGCAAGGTCTGCCAATACCCAGCACATATGCGGTGTTTGAGGGCAGGAAGGAAGAGGATGAAGATGTAGACTGGGTGCTCAGCGATCCCGATGCTTTCGAGGAAGGAGTATGCAGAGAGACTGTCAGTGCAGTTGTAGACTGTCAGGGTGGGAAGAAGGGCACGAAAGATTTGGTGATTCGAAGGGTAGAGAAGAGCGGTGGAGGTGTCGTTGGAAAGGAGCTAATGGGCGGTTTGATTAAGAAGAGCATTGATCGCTGGGGTGCGGTTGAGGCTGTGTTGGGCGGCAAAGCCTGAGCGAGGTTGCACCCGCCAGTGGACAGCATGGAATATGCACCCGAAGACTTGATTGTCTTTGTGCACAGATCATGGGTGCGAGCAAGATGGCAGAGTGCAGGCTCGTAGCTCCAGGCGTAGAGTCGCACGATACTATGGTAGGTAAAGCTACATCAAAAATCCGCGTAACAGTACTAGACTCAACCTGTTCGACTGTGGTCTTGGCACGCTGAACACTGGAAAAAATATCATGGCAAAAGGGATTTGTGGGTGCGTGTACATATGTACGTGCAAATGATCGTACCACAGGGAGTGCATATGTACGCACTGTGAAGTGAAGCACGAAGCGGCACGGTATAGGCTACCTGCAGACAGATAGATTCAAACAGCGCATATCATGCGAGGGAAGCGATATCACATGATTGCCTTATCCATCTCCTATTTTACACGCGCACATCTGTCACCAGTCCATCAAGACTTGAACGCCATTCGTGCCGCTACATTAATACACGACAATTCTTACGATGAAGCGTACATTACGGCAAGACACTGGATGCGAAGCCGCCAGGGAATTGTGTAGTAATAGAGTACGTCGATGAATGGAATCCGCGTGGCTCGCTTGCGGGTAACATGTATTTGACGAAAAGTGGAAACGGGCATCCCCTTATCGAGACTGGGCTGTTGTTGAACTGCCAGGCGATGGGTCGCTCAGGTGCTGCTAGTCAGCAGAATTCGTCAGCGGAGAGAGAAGAGGGGGGGGGGGGGGGGGGGGGGGGGGGGGGGGGGGGGGGGGGGGGGGGGGGGGGGGGGGGGGGGGGGGGGGGGGGGGGGGGGGGGGGGGGGGGGG